>JAJPUD010019453.1:0-26531 GCA_023553655.1 Myrmecobius fasciatus | reverse complement strand
TTTTTTTTTTTTTTTAATACCCACCTGATTTCTAGCTTGGCTCCCTAGAGACTCCAGAATTTTTCCTCGGGTGAAATTGGAGCCTTTCTCTTGTTTGGATCAAGATCTCCTTTTGCACCAACCTAAAGAATTCATTCATTTATTTTTTGTGTATTTCTAGTATATTCTAACCTATATAACTTCTCCAATTTCTGTTCACTTTTTGCTTGAATAAATGGGTTTACTCACTATTCACCATTTGTGATGGTGTTTTATATAAATAGCATTTAGTGGAAAGAGGCCAAGCTAATATGTTTCAAAAGCTGCTGATCTCCCTGGTTACTATCTCCTTAGGGAGAGAGTACCCCAAGATTACATCTGTCCAAGCACAGTCCCCTCCCCTAGCTGAGTAGAGGGAGATGGCACAAGTAATTTAATTTCCTTGTGTCTCAGTTTCCTCATCTATAAAATGGGGAGATTTGACTATTAGACTTTCTATTCTAAATTGATAAGATTTTATTTGATATTTAAAATTAAATTTTAAAATTTTTATTATGGAGTCAAAAAAAATGAAAGTAGACTGTATTATTTGGCCCTTTCTCTTCTTGTTTCCTACAAATATCAAAAGCTTACAGTTCTTAATAGCTTGCATCTTTTTAGATCTACAGTTGGGCTTAATATCGAACTACTTTGTGGTCTGGGACTCCTTTCAGAAAATTAGCTCCATTTGATCACCACAGGCACTGTGCTTCCAGTTACACAGCCCCCTTTCCCCTGAGTATATAGAGAGACCTTGTTCTTTGTTAGGCCGCTGTTTTCTGCATTTCTTGTAGGCTTTTGGGATTTGGTGAATGTTCAATACATTGGGGACAGCATCATCAGTAGGAAGAATGTTTGATGTTAAGTTCAATGTGAACTTTTCTATTTGAGTGAAGAGGAAGTTGTTTTTGAGTAGTAGTACTAGTAAGTGGAACAGTGAATAGATAAGAGTGATGGGTAAGAGCTCAGAGACTTAAAAGCTGTGTGATCCTGGGCAAATCACTTAACTTTGTTTGCCTCAGTTTCCTCATCTGTAAAATGAGCTGGAGAAGAAAATGGCAAATCATCATGGTATCTTTGCTAAGAAAATCCCAAAGAGCGTCACAAAGAGTTGGACAGAATTGAAATAACTGAACAATAAGAACAATAGACTGAACCAGATAGTCATTTTTGAAATATTACCTTGACAGAGTTTTTCTTGATTAGTACTAAGCAGGAAGCTCATTACTGTGCTTTTGAGAAGTCTGAATAAACAGAAATAGAAGCAAAATTTCAAAAATAAATCTACAAGGGGAAGAGAAGACTGTTTAGAAAGAGAAAAGGGGAAACAATAAAATCCATTCTTTCCACTAAAGCACCTTATGTGTGTTTTACATGTGTATGTGTTTGTATTCCTTCATTTCTACAAATATAAAAGGAAAAAAGACATTTCCTATTAAACTAGTGGTACTAGTCCAGATTTTCTAGTCCTCAAAAATAGGAAGCCTAGGAGAGAATTGGGCAGGAAGAATAGAAAACCTAATAGATAACATTAACTTTTAACATGCTCTCTTTAAACAACTTTGGCTTCCTCATCCGACTTTAAAATGGGATTGTTTTTTCTTATGTCAACAGTGTAGAGTGATTGTCTGTCAAATGAGCAACACCAGATCTGAATCCTTCCACTACCTCTTGTTTCCATTGGCTCTGGTGGTCTTTGCAGCAGTAACAGGACTTCTTGGGAGGATGGAGGAATCTGTGTTCAAGGCTTTCACTGCATTAGCCACAGTGGCTCATGTACACTATGGAGTGTGTGTGGTAAATATCTTTTTTTTTGTTTTCTTTCTTTACAATAATAAATTAAAAGTGATAAAGGAGGCAGCTAGATAGTACTAGAATGCTGAACCTGTTGCATCTAGCTCCTTCCCCCTTTTTAAAACTGCTGCTATTTGCCCTCCATTGTCTCCATCTTGCAATCCGCAGAAGTATGGGGAAGGGAAAAGAGCAAGAGAAAGAAGAGACTGTATTTTATTCTGCCTTTCTTCCCCTTTCCCATTGCTAGATAGCTTCCAGACTTCATTTCATTACCTTAAGCTCTCTCTGTCTTTTATGAAGCAGCTAGGTGGTAAAGCAGACAGCAGTCAGGATGACCTGAGTTCAAATATTGCCAAACATTAACTGTATTGGCCATCACCAGTTCAGGTTTAAAATTTGGATCATCCTAGGCTCTATCTATCAGGGCAATTATGCCCATCTCAAAAGAGAAGGTTTATGTAAAGTGCTTTGCAAGCCTTGAAATGCTATGTAAATGTTATTGGATTTGAAAAGATTTCTTGAATTAACTCCTTTTAGCATGTGAACTATTTAGGACATAAATGCTCATTCATCCTGGGGAGAGCTCACTTATACATAATAAAGGCACTTATTTGTAAGTCTGATTAAAATCTTCAGAGAAAAAATGAAGATAAAAATCAATAGTCAAAAAACCTTAAAAAGTTAAAATCTAAAAAATAAAATAAAAATCAAGTTTCTTAATCAATCAATTCTTAATCAATCAAAAGTATTAAGTGCCTATTATGTTCCAGGAATTGTGTTAAGCATAAAAAGAGGCAAAAGATGGTCACTGCCTTTAAGAATTTCATAATTAATGGGTAAATAAGCAAATATTGCTCAAGATAACCTAAAAATTAAGAGTACAACTCCTAAAATTTCATTATGACCTTTTAAAATGCTATTTATATGAAAAATTTAGAACTTGAAGGGCCCTTAGAGGCTATTGAGTCCAAACCCTGCCTCCTACAGATGGTTCTCAGAGATCACATTATCTGTGTAATTTCACATAGCAAAGGATGAGTTTCCTGACTTCACATCCTGTGCTCTACCCACACTATACCATGCTGTTTCTCATGTCCACATGTTGAAATATATGAACACAAGTCACACAAACAAATCCAAAATCAAAATAAAGATCTTCTGTCTACATAAAAGCCATTTCCCCCCTAGTGCACAGAACTAGGTACTGACCTGTTCTTCATCTCTCTTTGTATAGGTAATAGGGCTATTGTTATAGTACCTAGGGAGCAATGGCAATACTTTAGTGTGAAACAAAATGATGAAACAGAATCATGGATCTTGAGCTAGAGGGGACCTCAAAGTTCAATCCTCTGATTTTACAGATGAGAAAACTCATGTCCAGAGATGAACCTGCCTGAGGTCACATGAGTTAATAGCAAAGCCAAAATTTGGACAAGGTCCCTTGTCTCCAAATGCAGTATTCTTCCCCCTGCACTAGACTGCCTTTGAGAAATTGTCTTTTTTTCTATGTAGATCTAGGATCTTCTAAAGGATGGGTTTAGGGATAATAATGTTCTATAGTTGGAAAAGGAAATCAAGTAATATTTTCTTTTTCTCTTTTTTCCCCCATTTCTTTTTACATTTTCTAGGGGAGACAATTAAGTCAACACTTGAACATTCACATCTTTTCCATGAAGAAACGTTCCCAGGAATAAATATTTGCTGTCAAAGATCAGTCAAGATTTGTCCTGATGTTCCAGGATCACATTCTTTCTAGGAACATTGATACTCAGTGTATCTGAATGACCAAAGCATCTTCATACACTTAATGAATATAACGGAATCCGTATTTAAAGTGCTGTGCTTCTCTTGTGTCTCAAACATAGCTATTCACAGAGTCTTCTTAGCCCTTTGCCATCACAGTCCCCTGTCTCCATCTCTCCAATCCCTTTCTGACTCACATTCAGAAGGGTGCCGAGTATTCTAACCAGCGTGGAGGGTATGGTTCTGTGCTAAACTCAGAGGAAGGTGGCAAATGAGCATATGGGTCCTTTGTCAAAGAACTCTTTCACGGACAGACAAGGCTGTGTGCATGATTCTGCTAGCTCCCTCGCTGTGGAAACAGAATAAATGTCACGGATGTTGCAGGGAACCTGAAATACCTTAGAAGGCATCCCCTTCTGTACCTCTTCCTCCCACGTGCAAGCCTGGGCAAAAGCTACAGTAAAGAATCATGGAGCTGATGGTCATAGTGGACTTCAGGAAGTAACTTTTGTAAATCAAGTTGCTCAGGAACCCTCATTTGGTATTTTCAGTACCCTCTGATAAGCTTAATCCTAAAAGCAAAACCACATGCCTTGTTTGGCAGGTACTTAATGGAGAACTGCAGATAAAGTCCCAAAATTTATTGTTTTGTTATAGAATAAAGACAGAATAGCAGCTGACATTGTAAGAGCCCTTTAAAGTTAGCAAGTGTTTTCCATACATGTTATCATTTTTAGGCATAGCTACATGGAAATAGGGAGATTCATTACAATGTAGCAAGGAACCCCTAGGGGAATTAAAACCAATAAAACTCACTGGACCAGATTCACAATGACGCATATTAGATTAGGACAATCATCATATTCTTCAGGAGCAAACTGAAATTATCTCCAAGTGTCATGTTTTGATGCAGAGCTGTATAGTCCTAAATACTATTTTTAAGATCTGTGTAAACTGGATTAGTATAAGTCTTATCCACAAAAAACCATGCTTAGGGCTTTCCCCAAATAGTTAATGGTTTACATAATGATGTATGTTTCAACTTAAGAATTATACTTTATCAAAATGTTTCCATGGAGTAAACACAGTGTACATATATGAGCATTAGGAACTTGTTCATATACAAACATAACCTCCACCCTTGTGAATAGAGAAAAAGTTATGACACAAATCTCTGAATGAATGCTGCTATGGGGTCTTTTTTTCCTTGGATCTATTGTTGACATGAGTTTACTCACCTTTGAGGCAAATATATTCATTCACTCTGTGCCTAGTAAACCTTTGATCTTAAGGGGTAATTGTTTTCATCTCTAACAACAAAACAACAATAAATGCACGCACTGAAGTGAAAATATTTTTCAGTATCCTGTGAATGAATAGATTAATTGATCTGTAATTTTCTAGTTTACATGTAATATTGTTTAGTGTTTACAATTTTACATGTAATATTGTTTAGTGTTTACATTTTCAGTTAAGGATTTAGTATGTGAAAAGAAAACATCAGGGGGGCACATAATAATTCCAAAGTCACTCTCATATTGAATGGAAAATATGTGCTTTCTTCTGATGGCTTGAATATTGACCAGATATTATAAAAATGGATGTATATGTAGGCGTGATTGACTAGCTTCTTTTCCTAAATGAATATTCAAGCTCAAATTTCCTATACTTCATTTCTGGGAAATGCATCAAGCCAGTGAAACGGTCCTATGAGATGCTAGGGAGATCATATTATATTTGTATAACCAGGAAATTGGAATAGAAGTGTTTTCAGCAAATAATTTTTGACTGTATGATTATATGAGATGAAAGTATAACACATTTATAGGAATTAAATCTTCCTCTAATTTATCACTTCTAAATATTAAATTGTCAGAATTTTGAACACATCCTGGAAAATGAATCAAAGAAATCTTTGAAAATTTATTTTTTTAAGTTTTATCATGTAATGTAGTTAATGAATTGGAGAAATTGTGTTATAACATCAAGATAAAATGAATGGAATTTTGTTACACAGGGCAAAGCCTATATGTTTTGTTGTACTGGAACAACGGAATCATAAATTTGAAGCTGAAGAACCAGACAGATCAACTCTCCTTTTATAAGATGAAGCATCTGAGGGCCAGTGAAGTTAAATGAATTACATGGGATCACAGTGCTAGTAAATGTCTAAGATGGGAATTTGAATCCAACACTTCCTGACTCCAAGTCTAGGAATGAATGAACATTCTAATGCGACCAATTTATTTTAGTGGTAAGGAAAAATTTTCTAACAATTAGGGATATCTGTAAGTGTAATGTGCTGCCTCCTTGGAAATTTTTAATCTTAGATTGGATGACTCCTTATCATGTAAGTTGTTCAGAGACAGGTGAGCTCCCCTCAACTGAGAGATTCTGAAATTGTGTTTTCTTTTGGGGATAATAATATGGTTAAATTCAGAGATACATTAACACATCATTGTACTTTCCCATTATATAAATGCAAACTACACATGCTCATTTGCCCAACTGATGGATTTAGATTTGTCTGACTGTGATGCAAGTCTGTGATCCAAAAGCTTCCTGTCATTCTTATGGTCCTCCAGAGTCCAATATATCTGCCAAATTTTTACTTTTTTTTTAAACACAAGAAGATCCATTGCTTTTAACCTCTCCTACTGAGAAGGGAGTGTATTTTATAGTTCCCAGTTAGTAAAATATTAAGACTGGTGATAGAGGAGTTGAGTGGTTAAATGTCCATTGGGAAGTTTTGATTTCAGTACCTAGCACAGTAGGAACTCAAATATTTGCTGATTGAATGAATGATTTGATATTCCTCTAGGAAGCAGACTATATTTAGTACTGTTCTGTTTGCACTGAGAATGAAGGTTTGTAAGTCTGTCTTAACAATCAAAACAACCATATCTAATAATTTTGGTTTTTTAATAAGGGAACACTCATGTTCTATGATCTTGTGAGTTTTAAAAAATTTATATGAAAAAATGTTAGACTTGGAATATGACAGAATTCAGTAAGATTTATGTCTGTGAAATTCAGAGTCCTGTTCTATACCAGTAAGGAGAGCAAATGGATTATTTTGAGAGTCACAGGTTCAATTTTATTCACAGTATGTCTGAATAACAAGGGACTTTTGATCACTGTAATGAATTCCTTGTAAATAAACTATGGACCCTCAGAATTTTAAAGATTTTTTTTCTTTTATAATACATTTGAGGTCAAAAGGAGTAAGCATTTACTTTTAGCAGGAGGACTTTGCCATATGGTTATTGGCTTATAGACCTCACTATGTCAGGAGTGTACCCAAGGGAAAGCTGAATTATGTAATAGGATTATGCTCATCTTTGCATTTCTGTCCTTCATTTTCCCTTCCTCCTCTTCTCTTTGATAAGTGAATAATAAGTTAAATAAATTAAAAAAGTTCACAGTCAGATTGGGTAACAGCCTAGTATGGAAACTAAATTGACCTCTAGGTGGTGCTTGAAAACAGTATGGAGATTATTTTTCCTTCTGGAAGCAAAAGCATCCATCCATTATACTTCTATGCTTTGCAAGTCATTGGGCGGAGAGTGATTTCCCTACAAATGAACACTGTATTTTCTAGGTGGCTTCTGTGGGTTAGGTTTTAATGAACTTTGCTACTTATTTATTGTTTGTTTTAAATCTTACACACTTGTTTACAAATTATCATACTTTTTGCCACGGACAATAATAAGAAGGTCTGGTTTGGGAAGGGAAAAAATCCTTTTTCAAGAAGCTGTTGAGATGTTTTAGATCTTTTGGCCAGAATTCTCCTCTCCCTTTTGCCACAGAGCTCAACTTGGGACCATCCTGATGTCTCTCCCTTGATCCCATCTTCCCCAGGATTGTCCAGTTTTTATCTCATTGAATCATAATTGCTGCTGGAGTTTCAGGTCTTTGCAAATGGAACTGTTTCTCAAGAGAATTCTTTTTTCTTTTTATATTTTCATTAAATTTTTCCAAGTAATACAGATGCCTAACAAGGCTACTATATATGGTACTAAAATATGGAGCCTACACTTCTTGCTAAAACATTTGGCACTTAAAAAAAAACCCTTTTCAAATACTGCATGTAAACCCATATGTGTACAACCTATACATATCCACATGCTCATTAAAAGCTAATGTTGACAGTAAAAATTTCAGTAGTCTATAGATCTATGAAGATTTTAACATATACTTTTTTTATTAAATATGTAAAAAGATAAACCGCAAGTCAAGTTATTCACATATTCAGAGACAAAAAAATCTACTCTATCATGCGACAGTTGGTGGGTAAAGTAAAATGAGTGTGATACATCTGAATAAGCCTTTTTCATCTATTATGCCATTACTTATCTATTTATAATTAACAATACATATGTTTACATTCCTTTCAGTTTACATTTAATCTATAACAAAAGCTTTATGGTATACTATTTATTAAAAGTAATTACGAATGCATATTAAACCATAACGGAATAACAGGAATACTCACCAGGGAGGGAAGAGGAGGCCTTGTTTCCCTTCTGGAGTTTACTTCTCTCGGGTCACCTGGGGTGTTTTTGTTTGTTTCTGCTTAGAAAAAGACTGGATTTTCACCTTGCCCTCTACGTCAATCACTTCCTGCCTGACATAAGGGGTGGAAGTGCTATAATCAGCCTGATAGGTGAATGAGAGGGGTGCACAGAGTTATATGGATTTATATGAGTGAGAGAAGGAAAGACATTCATCAAGGGGGTGCTGCTCAGTGCAGCAGTGTCAGTCATTGCCATCAGTGGTCTAAGGAGGAAGAAGTATTATAGGATGCTTGAGGTGAGAAACACAGCTTTCACTATTCGGTGAGAAAGATCTGGAAAGGGACCCAACTCTGTTTCCTCCATAGATAGTTCAGATAGCTCCTGCAGAAAGGGATTGACTGAGAAATAATGTGAGAACATCAACCATTTATAAAGGGGCTGCTTCATCTAGGATACAGCTCAATTTAAGGGTAAAAAGAAACATGAAAAAGGAAAATTTTGTTCTTTTACAAATGAATGAAAAACAATTTGATCGAATAACCAAAGTTGTGGGAATCTTGGAAAGATTTATCAAATGTGGAGCAAATGATGGAGCAACAAAGTCTACAGGACAGGAAAGTGTGAATGACTCCTATTTTTCAGCTGTGAAGATGGTGGGAATGGGGTGGTCTCAGGGATTGTCATCAATGGAACGTATGGAAATTATTCAATGAATCACATAATGGGTCCTGGAAGAGAGGCTTCAGAACCTAGTTGTTGCCTAGAAAAGGGATGGGGACTTGAGGAATGAATGCCCTGGCACCGGGATTGCTGCTCATGCCAGGAACTCATGCTCATACTTCCATTAAGAGTTGTTGTGGTCTATGATGACAAAAAAGTAGAGTCTGTCCATTTGCCTGTCTATCCTGGACCATCAGACTGTTTACTGTGCCTCTTGGAAGAAAATTTCCTTTCATATATTTCCTTGTGCACATACATTTTAGGTTGAGGAAAGTCAGTGACTAAACAAAACTTTAGAAATGCAGCAAACAAAGTTAGGTGGGAGACATAGCACTGACACTACTTGCTACAGGTGGGAGAGGATGTCAATGCTGAGAGGCAGGCTAGAAAACCCATCTAGTTTTAGAAAGGTGAGTTTCTATGCTGTGTGCTGTAGAGAGAAAGCAATGAAGAGAAGAAAGGGAAACAAATCCCATAAAACTTAAGTCTATTTTTTCCCCACAGTGAATTGTATATATTGGATATAGAGCAAAACTTCAAAATACAAGCACCCTTCTGGACATTTAACTCAATAAACACCACTTTGCTGCAAAAGATTTATGTGGAGCAGAAGATTTTTATTGGTAAAAACCTTCAGCTCTCGTGTGAATTTAGAATTGGAGTTTTATCAATTAGTAAATAAATTCAAAACTTTAAAATAGATCATTCAGAAGTTTATTTTAGCTGTTTAGTTAAGTGGGGAGTATGGTGGGTGGAAAGGGAACTTGTTTCTTGCTTTTGTTGCACCTGCTAAATCAAATAACCAGTGAAAATAAATCAAAAGTTGGAAACCAAGCAAAATGAACAAAAGGAACACCAACTGCAAATGGGAAAAGGAAAAAAAAATAGACGATGAAGGTTCAGAAAGAGACTAATAGAATGTGCAAATTTTAGTTAAAAATAAGGAATGCTTTTAATACATTAATATCTGCTATTTCTGTTTATAAATTGTCACTGTTTAGCAAAGGTCAACAACAAGAAGGGCCCTATTAAGCGGAAAAATTCCATATTCCAAATGCTATTGGGAGTCATAGATCTTTCTGCCATATGACTCCAGCATCCTAGGCAACAGATCCTACAGCAGACTGCAGAAATGTCTCTCCCGGAGGTCAGAGGATCATAGATTTAGAGCTGGAAGGGGCTTTAGAGGTTGTGCTTCCACTAATCAGAGCATCACTTCAATTTCAGGTAAAATTTCCTGTCATGGGGTGCCCAGCACTTGTAAAACACAGCTAGCTGCAACCCATTCCTTATTGTAATTCCCTCAGAAGAACTAATTCTTTGTTAAGAATTGCCATTTGTTCTGGAGCCAGCTGGCAGCTGATCAACCTTAGGCAGGTTCTCTCTTCCTCTGGGTTGAATGATGGAAGAGAGGCACTGAAATCTACACTAACTACCTTAAGGACAGGGATGGAGGGGGCAGAAGGCAGTAGGGTCACTCTGACTAACCTACATACCCAGAACCCTTTTGGTCTGAAGATACTGAGCAGCAGCATCTTGGGGAATATGCATGTGTGTAACTCTATCTATCTACCTACCTATCTATTTATCCACCAAATAGGACCCTGAGAAAGAAAAGACCATGAAAACCTCTGGTGGCAGGGAAAGGAGGAAGGGAGGGGCAGAAGGGAGCAAAATAAGAAAAACTGAGATGTTTGTGTTTTTTTTTCCTCGTAAGTGGATTCAGATCTTCCAAAAATAATAACATACTGTGTGGTTGTCTAACATGCTGATGTGTAAAACACTGAAGAGACTTTTAGTCCTTTGAAACCATTGTTTTGACTTTAGTTTTGTGAAGAGAGAGATAAAGTGATTTGTAGTGGCACAAGCCTTCCCGTCCCTCACCCAGGAAAATATGCCGTTATCATTATGGCTTCACTCTCAATGATTTCTTTTCCCTTTGTTCCAATTCATCGTTTGACCAAATTTATGCTCAAAAGCAGACAGACTTGCAAACATCAAAGCACCACAAATGTGTGTGACATCTAGTAACATTTTGCCATAAGATGCCAATATAAATACCATATATCAAATTACAACGGTATCATACTAAGACAAAAGTTGGGAGAAAGGGAGATTCTTTTTGAAAGAAAAGGACAGAACCCATCTCAAGCAGCCAAGTGGTGAAGTTGAACGAATGTGACCCTACAATCTCTCAGGTGGACGGCCAGAGAGTAAACTTTTGCTAATGCAACTTGGCAAAGTAACGAGCAGAGATCGCAGTGGTTTGGCTGGCACTCACTGCAATATGTCCGTGGTAATGGCAGATGAAGAGCAATGGGTTTCTTTCATGTTTGAGGCCACACATGTTCCAATTCTCCAGAAGAAAAGTTCCCACAACAAAATGAAAAGTGTCAGAGATGTGAAGACGGGTCAGTATTCTTCCTGCTGCTGAGGCTGCTCGTGAACTTGCTCTTCTGCTTCCTGCTCCTCCGTGTGGCTCTCCTGCAAACCAGACAGAAAACCTTCAACAGAAAAGCCTTGGTTGTTAATGAAGTCCCCATGCTTCCCCAGGCGAACATGGGCAGCCTGACTTTGCTCTGAAGATGGACTGGGATCAGGCATTTCTGTACTTCCTTTACTCCCTCCAATTCATAGTGGAATAATCCTTCTCATTATATATGCAGTAGAGACTTAAGTTTAAGAATAATGTGAGTCAGTTCTTACTATAGCTCTCTGATTTTATATATACATATTTATATATACACATTTTATATACATATATATATACATATATATATACACACACGTACATATATATATTTATGTATACACATACAGACATACATACATATGTATAAATAAACAATATATACAAACATATATACATACATATTTACATATATATATGTGTATATATACATAAAATTACTAAACTCTTGTATGGAATTAGGATTCCAATCAATGGCATACTCATGGCATATTCCGTTAATGGATTCTTCCAAACTCCTTTCTTTGGTAACCCTATCACTCTCCAAATCAATTTCATATTTGCCACTCTGGGTACCTATTTTACCTCTTCATTTGTCTATAACCTCTGCTCCTAAATAAACCTACCTTTTGGTAAAGAAAAAAAAAGAATAATGTGAGTCAGTCCAGATATGGCCTGCTGATGTAGAGATCAGCAGCTGGTACCAGGATTGGACAGTCCCTAAATATATTTCTTTCATCCAGAGGAGTCCAAGATCCCAAGGATACAAAGGTGTACACAAAAGCTCTGGAGTCTGAGGCCCTCGGTTCCAGTACCAGCCTTGCTGTTTTCTGTGAGACCTTGAGCAAAGCCTATCATGTTGGACTACCCTCATAGATTACAAGGTTTGAGGTTCATCCCAGCCCTAGGTCTGGGATCTTCTGCTCCCACCCCAACTTTACAGTTAGAGGGAGTAACATACTATACAAGATGTACCATATAAAAGGGAGCAGAACGTGGCCATACAAAGGGAGGTCCACAGTGCTCAGGGATGCTGCAAGGGGAAACGCTCCCTTCCATAGGCAAGATCAAGGGCAACCAAATTGGGCCAGTCTATCGGCAATCATTTATTAAATGGGCATTTTCCTGAATTTTGAAATAAGGGAAGGATTTTAACAGACTGAGATGGTAGCAGGCAAGGAATCCATTCCAGGCATAGGAATGACAGGCTAAAGAAGGTCAAAAAAAGGTGGGAGAGGGGTGGCAAGGAAGTTGGTTTGACTGGAACTTAGAGCATGTAACAGAAAATAGTATGAAATAAGATCAGAAAGGAAGCTTGTAGCCAGATTGTAAGGGTCAACACAAACAATTTATACTTTATTAGGCAGACAATGGGGAGCCACTTAAAGTTTTTGAGCAGAAGAGTGACATAATCAGTTGTGTCTTAGGAATATTGTTAAGCAGAAGGAAGACATCTTGTGATGCAAAAAAACTCCATTATAATAAAGAAACTAGCTCTCTGGAAGTAGTTGAGTTAATTCAGATAGTAGACTGTTAGTTTGTAGTTTTAGAAAGAAACCTTTATGAAATGGATCACATATTTTCTTGCTGGTTGAAGAAGCAGGATGGTAAAGTGGAAAGGCTAGCAAGGAGGCCATTTTGATGGGAACACATGTATGGAAATAATGTGAAATAAAAGTGGAGAGGTAGGAGTGAGCTACATTGTGGAGAGCCTTAAATGGCATGGATGAAGTTTCATGTTTGCAATAAGAGGTCATGGAAAATTTTTCAGAGTGACATAGTTAGCTCTGACACTGTGACAATAGTCCAGGGGTGATGAGGATCTGCCTTAGAGAAGAGAGATCAGTGCCAGAAATGTTAGGGGCTTTGAAGCAACAAGATTTGGTAACTGAATGAATATGGAGTTCTCAGTTTCCTCATTTCTTAAATGATTCGATGACCACCTCACCTGCTCATTGGCAGGTGAGTCCCAGGAAGTCACCTAGGGCAGAGAGAGAATCAATGGCTGGCTCAGGATCACATGGTGGTGAGTGTTGAGAGGTACATCTAGAACTCAGGTATTCCTGACTCCAAGCCTCCCTCTATCCATGATGTCTTACTGCCTTCAGGGAATCCATCTTTCTCCCATGAGTTATCTTTAAGAATATGCATTATTTTTTGCTCATACAATGGAACCTGTTTCAAGGCTTTCTAAGTAGGTAGCCAACTAACCTCTCCCCTAAGTGCTCCCAGATACCTGTGCTTTCTGAGTTCTTCTGTGAATTTTTAAAAGATTTTTTGGGGGGTCTATTTTGTTTCTATCAGGCTACTTAGTGTCACTTCTTTATGGTTGCCATTGTTCCTGCTCACAACAATCTCTCATCTTTTAATTTATTACTTCTATTGTATTCTCACTTAAATAATAACCAAACTTTCTAAAACTATATAAAAATAATGATAAATAGGTTGTTAATGAAGGGCTCTCTTCTGAGATGAGGAGATGCATTTTAGTACATTGACTCAAAATGCAGTCCTTCAAAATGGTGAGGTTATTAAGTTAAGTTCCAGAAAGGTGTTAACAAGACTCCACTCCAAAAATTTACATTGAAAAATGTTAATTTGTGACAACAAATTACACCAAAATTATTTCAAATATTTAAAAATTATTTCAGAAATTAGCTTAATATATTTAATAATTATTTTTTAAAATGACATCAAAATGCTTTTTCCAGGAAACATCAAATCTAGCTAGCCTAAGTTCCAAATTCCTTATTTGCCCTACCTCAAAAAATGAAAATTAAGTGACATGATTATTGGTGTTAACCAGAGAAGAATGTATGGTTAATCCAAAATAGGATATGTCCTCACTCCTATTGTCCTGGGGGAGGGGAATATTGCCTTAAGAATCTGTTCATACAAACACATATATATATATCTTTATTACTCTTTCCCCTCCAACCTGGGATGGCTGGACCCGATTTCTTCCACTGTAGGGAATAAACTGGGAAGGAATAAATCATAGTTAATCCAAAATGTGGATAATCAAGACTGTTAATGGGAAAGCTCAAACCATACTTTTTTTTCCTTAGTAGAAGAATTTGGGAATATACAAAAGATCTGTGATTTCATCAGCATAAGAAACTTTCCAATATAGAAATTGTCTCTGCCAAGAAGCAAACATATATCACTTTGCAGACAAGACCAAGGGAATTGCCTGAAGCACCTCATGTTTAAGTGGCTTGCTGAAGATCACATAATTTAAAAATATCTGAGGTAGAATTTAACTCTGAGTCTAGTGCTCTATTCACTATACCTCTCAGCAGCTCCATTAGTTATGTGACCACACACAAAATCATACATGTACACACACGTACACTGCTCCCACATATATGCATAGTCCCATAAGCTCAGAAAATAATGTTGTTTTAATGTGTATGTCAATTCCTCAATACAAAGTATAGTATATTGCATCATCTGAATTACTCAATCACTTCATAATTAGCTTATATTTAAGTTATTTTAGTTTGTTTAATGGATAAGAGCAGATTATAGGCTAAGATATTTAAATTTGTCTTTCTAACTTCAAGTTTGATGTTCCATTCATTGGGCAATCTAGGTAATTTTATTTGAAGGTTCTCTCACTTACGTTTCTATAACTTCAAACTGATACGTCACAAGCTACTTAAGAAAAGAGCTGATGAGAAAGGAACTATTTCATGGAAAAGTTCTTTTAAGGGTTATGCAGCTGTGAGGATGGCTTTACACAAGAATGCCGAATTCCTGTTCAAAGTGCAACACATATGTGATACAATACATCTGCTGCAAAAGTTGCTGTCCCCTGACAACTTTTATTAGAGGTTATTGGCACGAACAACAAATCCCCCCTTACTACTAAAAGACTGTCAAGACTTGATGTGGAGGCTCTGAGAGTCTGGAGGACAGCATCTATAATTCAGGAAAGGATGTGTTATAAAGCACAACTCTGAGATCTTGGCCCACACATTTCTATTTTATGATCACAGAAACATTTTCTCCTCTTCCCTTAGAAAAGAATAAAGAACTTAATAACCAGATAGAGCAGGGAGGCAGGGAGAACCAAAACAGAATGTAAGACACATGCAACAATAATAGAGAACCTAATTGCAAATCAGACACAACTGTCTGCCAGATTCTGAGAGAGATCCTGATAGCAGCTTCTTATTCTCAGATATTGTCTGAAGAGGGAAAAAAATCACATGGGAAATTCAGTTTGCTTTACCATCACATCCATAAGCATGCATAAAGTGGGGCTCCTACCACTCCCTGAAGATGCATTTCCATTGGCCCTCATCTGGAAGGGATGGGGCACAAGGTGCCCCAGGCTGACAGGAGTCCTAGCTCTATGCATACTGATGGGACAGAGGAAGAAGAATGGGGTGGGAGAGCTATGAGAACACTCCAGTGTGATATGGAAAGAAGGGCATCACAGATCAATTAACATTCCCCAGGGGAACAGTGGAAAGATTAGTTAGTTTTCTGTGGGGGACTCAAGTTCAGCATTAAATGAAAGGTACATAAGGATAATAAAAGAGATGGTCATTTGTCCTGGAAATTTAATACTTAAGTTGGAACATGAAGATGCCAGATCATGCCCGATATATCTGATGACTTTTCTTTTCCCTAATGGATAAGGATATCTATTTTTGGTAGGGAGGCAGGAAGCTTTCAGCACCTTGAAAAGTAATCACATCTCAAGTCTATGTATTCAAAACCCAACATTTGGATCTCCCCATCTTCCAAAACTTGGTCATCCCAGGAAGGATTTGGCAATAAGAACGAAAAAATCCCTTCCTTTCTTTTCAGATGAATCCCTATATAGTTAACCCTCATCTCTCGTATGAGTAGAAATATTCTTCCATCTTATTAGGGTCTTTCCTTTAAGATTCAGCCCATGGAGCCTCCAGTGAATAAGGCTTTTCCTTGTCTCCTCCCCCATACAACAGCTTTCCTCCCCAGTCCTCTCTAGTATTCGCTTTGAATGTGCTTTGTACGCTTATTTTTATACATGTTGTCTCCCTCATTGGGGACAATGGCTTGTTGAGTAACTGACTGAATCCAGATACTCTTAATGTTAACAAAACTTAGGGTGTCTTATCTCCATCCTTCTAATATTTTCCAATAATTCTCTTTAGCTAAGCAGTGCACACCAGAACTGGCCTGAGATTCTTCAGTTAATGAGTCATCACCTTTATTATCTCAAGGACATTCTGGGAAAAGGATAGGCAATTGTTTTCCCTCAACACTAGAAGGAATGAATCCTCTCTGGCCTGACATACACAGAGGCAATATATTGTAATAGGATGAATATCTGTACTTGAATCCAGACTCTGCTGATTACAGGCTTACTGAGTGACTCTGGGCAAATAACCTCATTTGTAAAATGGAGATGATATTTGTAGTGACTTTATTTCAGAGCACTGTTATGAGGAAAGCACTTAGGACATCTTAAGATAATAATAAACATGATCTATATAAATTATTATGCACAGAATTATCAGCTATACTTAAAAATACTGTTGCTTTTTTCTAAGTTAATTGGGCACACCTTTATGTTATTGAAGACTGAAAATAGATTGCCTTTGGCTGCTACAAAACTGCCTCTGCTGGACAGAACAATTTTGGGGATTAAGTATCCTTGGCTCAAAATACAATTTAGTATCTATGGAATTGGCACAGAAATATGAAGTCACTGATAATATGGAGAAAGAAAATATTTTTAAGATTTTAAATATGTGCTCAGCCAGTCAACAACATTTTATTAAACATGTGCAGAATTCCCTGTACCTTTATGGAGGTCTCCAACAAAATGGGAAGTTTGGGGGAGAGTAAGAAATAAAAAAGAAAGAGGAGAAAGAAAAAAAAGAGGACAGAATGGATGTTCTAACCACATATGCCATAATGGCCCATGATTTTGCTGATCTGTAACTCAGCAGTGCATTGAGGGTACTACAATCTGTGAGGTGATATGGTTAACAACTTTTCTCATCAAACTCCATCAATTCCACCAGGGCAGCCTATGTGAGGGGGCCCTGAAATAAGCTAGCTGGTCTTGTGGTTACTGTACGACCTGTTCCAAGAGGCTTTCCAACCTGGGAGGACCTCCCCGACCCAAGACCTGTGCTTGCTTGACCAGGCCTTTCAAAAACCCAGAGCTCCTTCCTTACCATCATGAGGCATCGTGAGACCTTAATGAAAGTGCAAGATAAGGCATAGGAGCAAACATACTCACTCTAAGCCTAGAAATTCTCCTACCTCTCTAAAGGGCTGTGGTTGGGGTCCATACCACTTCCTTCATAGTGCCTAAGGGTCAGCACAGAGGGACCTGTTCTATCTAAATAAGGACACTTGGCATATCCAGGATCAAAGTGCCTGCGCTTCGTGGAAAACACAGTATAGTGCCTGATGAATCCCCTCTGGACTAAAATTGGGAGTAGTCCTGCTATATATATCCTGAAACTAAAAAGAAATCTAGCTGGCAATGGCATTTTAAGATATCCCATCTACGGAAAGTAATCTCTTTTCTTTCTCTTCCAGACCCCTATTGCCTGGTTATTGTCACTAGCTAATTCTCACTCCTTTACATTTCAGATAACCCTTAGATTACAGGTACAATGATAACATATTCTCCTCTTCTCCCTCCTACATCCCTTTCCTCCCAACTAGCGGTACTGTCTGAACTCCTAAGCACCAGAGGTTACAGAAAAGGTGAATTTAGGAAAAAAAACAAAAACAAAAACAAAAAAACCCCAACAACCTCAGCCAACCAGAAAAAATTAATAAATCTCTCTGTGGCTGGATGGGGATTGGAGGGAGTGGGATGAAGCAGAGGGCTGAGTCACAATTCATTTGGAAACTGTTCTTCCTAAGGGAGTAACCCTCCAAATTAGTCAGTGAGCAGAATCAACAAGAGACAAATTTATTCAAGATTTGCTGTAAATGGTTTGCAATTCTGCAGAAGCCAGAGTATTCAAAATTTGGAAGGAAGATAAGGTCATCTGTGTATACAGCCACATCATTTTAAAGATGAGGAAACGGAAAGCACAAGAATTGGAGGGGCCTGCTTAGAGGTGGGCGGCTCTCCTACAGTCAAATGGCAGAACCGGTCTCAGACAGACCTTTGCACTCACAATCTCATGTTTTTTCCACTATACTATCCTCTTTTTTTTTTTTTAGGGGTGGGATGGGTGGAGGAGAGGGCAAATTAAGGAAATCTGGAAATTTGCTTCCAGACTATATGAAAGAGGGGCCTATTCAACCTATAATCCCAAGCAGGTCCTGTGGGACTGTGCCAAGGAAGTTTGTCATCTCCCTATTCTGTGCCCTTTCCTGTACCCAGTATCCCCCTATACCTCACCCATGTCCCATTCTTCTATCCCTTCCCTATTGATCAAAAGCTGAAGTTAGGAAAACATTTAATAAACCTATTGTATTAAGGAATAATTGCTAAGGATTGCAGCATTTACTCTCCCAAGCTCTACAGTTTCAAATGGAGAGGACATTGATAAATTGCAGGAATAAATCTGAGACATTAAGTAAGCAAGGGCAGTATTTTTTGGGGTCAGGAGGGCCTTTCCAGTAGTTACCATTCAGAAAACCTACTTCTGCATAAGCCTGGCTATACTAGAAAAAATCTGGATTTTATTGACCCAGTAATCTAATGGATAGGACACCTAGTTAGCTGGGTCCTATTTTTCAGCTCTGGTTGGTAGCAAATTGGACTTTTGCCAAAAGAGTCCATAAATGTGAAGCCTTCCTTGTGGCAAGATCTAGAGCCAAACTATATGGCAGGTACTGGCAGCAATTTGTGCAGTTACTTAGCCCATTATTAGCAAGGTGAGTAAGAATTGAATGTGGGATGATTGATTATTCAAAAGCTCCCAATACCCCAATACTCTGTAGGGCTCAGTCTCAAATATCCTAGTGAGGATCATAAAATCAGAAGTGTAGAACTGAAAGGGACATTAGTCCATCTCGTCTAAAATCCTCATTTTACAGATTGAAGAACCAAGGCCTAGACTAGTTAAGTGATTTGTCCAAAGTTACAAAGTTAATAACTGTCTAAGGCGGGCGCTAAAGCAAAATCCTGATTCTCAAGGGCTACAAATCAGTCACTATATGATGCTGCCTTGTCTCTAGGAGTACAAAGGCATGAGGAGTGACCAGAAACAAAATTCACTCACTTTTTTGTAGTAGATGAGAAAAATCTTAAAACTAGCCCAATGTCTCCCCAGAGCAGTCATTTTCTCTCAAGAAACATGTAAGTTCAACTGGATTCCCACATCACATGGACTAATAATCAAGTAATGAAGATTTAATAGGAGAAAAAAAGAGGGGAACTAAAAAAATGGTTCCGTTATAGAGGGGGGACTTTATCTACAATTTTCTTGCATGTGAAAATATTTACATATTGAAATTGAGATTTCAGGTCATGAATGGAGTCAACATTTGCCTGTTTTCAACTGGATAGGACATTACAATATAAAATAGGTGGCTAGTTATGTTCTATTAAAATACCAACATACATAGCAACCAACCACAGTGCCCTCAGAGCATGTGCATGCTTCTCGGTCAGACAGAAACCAAAGCTAACACAGACGGCATGCCCACAATCAACCTCAACATGGTCTCAAAAGCTGTTCTGAAACCACAACATGTTAGCTATCGATGCTCTCCCTCCATGCTGAAAAATGAAGGCCCAATCCCGACTCTCTGTAAGGTGTCTGTCTGTGGGCCTGCTCAGTGCCAGGACACAGGCCGGGGCCCGGCACTTACGGACTCCCCCTGCCTTGTCTTTCTCTCCTGCTGACCCTCCTCTTGTCTTCACTTTCCCTGTGTTTCCGGCGGGGCCACTTTGGGTTCTGACTCTGTTCCTTCCCAGCTCCCACATCTGCTTTTCATTGTCACGACTGAACCACATTACGGGTCTCCCACCAGCGGCAGAAGTAGTCCTGAGAAGCGATGGTGGTGGCTGGCGTCCCCCAAAGGGGCCTTCTCTAGGCATTTTCCAAACCACAGTAGGTATTCTTTGTTGGGAGGGGGGACCAAGACAGGCCCCCGAGAAAGAGGAGCAGATACTGAGGCAGGTGGGGAGGAGGAGGCGGGAAAGAACAGGATGGGGAGACAATGGGGGGCTTTTTTTTTACTTTACTCCCATTTAGTTTCAGCCTTGCATTCTTTCCTTAAGTAGTAGGCAGCTTGTACAGACAGTATAAAATCTACTTCTTCCTACTCACAGTGTTAAAACTTGGAACATACCTGTATGAACTCACCTTCTTAGAGCAACAAACCCTACCTTTACACCCCATCTCCTTTCCATGCATACATGCTAATGATTTAAAATTTTCAGCCTCATGGTGAGAGAAGATAGGCTCTAAAATTAATTAAATCTTTGGTACTTTCTTTTCTTTTTATTAAAGCTTTTTATTTTTCAAAACATATGCATGGACAATTCTTCAACATTAGCTCTTGCAAAACCCTGTGTTCTGATTTTCCCCTCCTCCCCCCATCCCCTCCCCTAGATGGCAAGTAGTCCAACATATGTTAACCATGATAGAAATATATGTTAAAAGCAGCTAGGTGGCGCAGTGGATAGAGCACCAGCCCTGAAGTCAGGAAGACCTGAGTTCAAATTTGGCCTCAGACACTTAACACTTCCTAGGCTGGGTGACCCTGGGCAAGTCACTTAACCCCAATTGCCTCAGCTAAAAAAACATATATGTTAAATTTTGGTATTTTCATTTAAAAAAATGAGCCAGAGTTTCCTCAAACTTACATGTTCTTCTGAAGCATATAGGACTTCCATTAGTCTCTGCACGAGATCATCATTTTCCTGCCCATGTTCTTGGCAGAGCAGCTCAATTTCTCTCAACTTTCCAAAGTAGAAATCTCTCTCCTTCTCCACACCTTCAAGTGCAAGTTTTAGCGAATGTACCTGGGTGGGGAAAGGGAATCGGGAAATATACCATAAGAAATAAAATATCATACTACACACATGCAAAGGAACACACAGCCATGCAGAGACACAACAGTAAGTGAAGGAGTGGCCAAGCTATGTACAAGGGAGAAACAAAAGTGCCCTTGTCTGGGGCCCAAGTTCATGCCAAGATGCCCAGTTTCAGTAGTTTATTACCCATGCCCTTCAATCAATGGGCTGTTTATTAACCAGTAGGAGAATGGCCTTTCCTAGACAACAAAGCTCCATTAGGGAGGGGAGTAAGTTCCCTGGCCAGGGTACAACTCTCCCCAAATAGGTCTCAGACTGAAACAGCAGCCTCAGTCAGTTTGTCCTGGGAGAATGAGAAGGGGAAGTGGGGCTGCATGGACTCCTGTGCCTGCCTCCTATTTATCGTGGAAACCCTTTAGGCAACATTGATTACACAATCGTCCTGTTCTCCCCCAAATGTCACCACCACATTCAGCATAGATGGGTATTATCAAAGGAAGGGGAAAACGGGTCAGAATTGGAGACTTTATTTTGAAGGCTACTAAACCTGAAAGGAGAGAAACAGCAAAGTTCCAAGGCTTCATTTATCCCATGGGAACTACACACACACACACACACAGGCCCTCCAAAGTCCATTGGCTAAGACAGGCCGTAGTATCTGTACTTTGGATCTCTAGCTCCTGGTGGTTAGGATGGACGAGGGATTAAACTTGGGGATAATTTAGAAAAAGGAAGGTTGGCAGGACAGAGTGTCTCCCCCTCCCCCGCCCCATATATGCCCCTAACTTTATTCATACAACATGAACCATAGCCTGCCAATAGCTTCAGATGCTTAACACTTACACCGGTGCTTGGTTGCACACATTATGTTCATTCTTGGGGACCACATATCAGGAAAGAAACCAACAAACTGTAACGAATCCAGAGGAAAAAGACCTGGATGACAAGAATACTTGAAACCATTAAGTCTAGTATGAGGATTCCTTGAAGGGGGAGAGGGGACTAAGAAGCATTTTATTAAGTGCCTACTATGTGCCAGGCAGCACTTTACAAATCGTATGCATTGAGTCCTTACAATCCTGAGAGGCAGGTGCTATTATCATTCTTCCCCTTTTACAGTTGAGGAGACCGAGGCAGCCCAGACTGGCCACGGCCATATAGCTAGTAAGTATATGAGGCTGCATTCAGGCCTTCCTGACTCCAGCTAGGACACTTAGGACACTGCAAAAGAGCATACTTTAGGAGGCTGGCTGGCTGACTTCAGATACATGGGAGAAGGACTGACTTGTTTGGCTTGGTCCCAAAGGGAAGAATTAGCAGTGATGAGGGTGAAAAAGGAACTGGGGCTTGACTCCCTGGCTTTTTGGGGAGTTGTCCCAAAGCGGAATGAGCCACATCAGGAGGCGAGGCTCCCCATGGCTGGAAGACCTTCCCGTGGAGGCGAGACACCCTCACTCAGAACGTGGGTGCGGGCCGTCAGGCGCAGAGTGAGTGGCCTGACCTCCGAGCTCCCTGGCGGCCTACAGGCCGCTGCCCCAGCTCTCATTTCTGGCGGTAGCTTCCTCTGAGCAGGGCAAAGCAGAGGTGCACTGACCCAGGCCCCTCGTGTGCTCTGACTTCTCCCCCCCACACAGAGGACCTCCTAGTCCACGACTACAAGCAGCATTGCATTAGGGAAAGCGGCCGACTGCCGCGTGCAGCTGAGAGTCGTTGTGTCTCTGAGGGTTGGTGCTGTCTTACTTCCAGAAGTCAGAGAGCTTCATTCTGGCTAAGACTTCAACGTTATAAATGACTCCTGGACACTCAGAATCATCAAAAGAAAATACCAACAATCATCCCGATGGTCCAGAAGGTCCAGGTGCAGGAGGCCGGCTGAAGACTTTCCCATCCCTCTCCCGATCCACTTCAGTTGCCCAGAACTCAGGAGGTTCCCCTAAGGCCCCAACAGGAAAGGGAAGCTCTTCTCCTTTTCGTTCTCAGCTCCCATTTCCCAGCCCCTACCAGCTGCTGTTCTAGGCACATGATAGCCCTACTTCCCCCTTTCCACCCTCAGCTATTTCAGCTAACGGCCTGCTACTCTCTGAAGCCTCACCAACTCTGATACTTCCAGGAAGATTGCGGACCCTCAGCTTTCTGTCTCTGGGTATTTTTCTCTGGTCTTTGTCATCTCCTCCGCTGCGCCACTGGGCTCCAGCGGGGCCATCCCATCTGCTCTAGAGCAGAAGCTTCCTACATAGGTTCTCTCTCCTAATTAGAAAATGAGCTCCGGCAGATCCCAGTCTGACTTACTTTCCTGTACCTTTACCCCCAGTGCTTTAGCACAATTTTTTCACGTATAGGAGGAAATCAATAAACATTTGCCCCCATTCAACTAAACTTGATTATATGGAATTTTCTAAATTTGGGGACACTGAGCTTCATTTTTCTTTTTAAAAGATCATTAAGTTGGGAACTTTTATTTCACCTGAAAATATTTTAATTGACCCCATAACAATGGCCAAACACACTTGAGCAATCCGCTTGCTTCAAACACTCCAGTATTTCTTCTATAAATCATTCCCATGAAAAGCCAAGGGAAAAGGAAGTATAAAGAAAAAGCAAAGCATTAATCAATCACTAAGCATTTATTAGGTTCCAACAATATACTAAGCACTGTACTGGGCAATGAGGATATAAAGACCGAAGTGAAACACTGCCTTCAGGGAGTTTACATTCTATCAGGGTTAAGTATAAAACAAACGCAAGGTTTCTGAGTGAGAAGGCAGCAGCTGGGGATAAGGTCAGGAAAGGTTTCACATAGGAAGGCACAGGAGCTGGAAATTTCTTTCTATACCAATGAACATAGCGAAGGCCTTAGGCTTGTGGGCTCAGGCTTGTTTTCAAGGCTACACAAAACCAAATACCCCAGGGTTGTAAAAGCCATTTCCTTTGTATTTGAGGGTAAACATTTTAATTCTACAATATGATGTGAATAATGGATTCATTGTCAAGACCAGAATCCCCTTTCCTGTCTTCCATGCACAGTGATCCTCTCACTACATAATTCATATGTTTATAGCTCTCAAAATCACCCTGTAAGTTGGACACTCCAGGTATTATTTTATTTACATTGCAAATGAGTAAACTGAGACACAGAGAGTTGTGACTTTCTGTGACTCACACAGCTGGCCGGAGTATGTTATTTAAACTTGTGTTTTTCCCAATTTCAAGTCTAGCATCCTTTCTACTATATAATACTGGAGTAGAATTTCAAGCCAGATTTTGAATAAAGGAAACCAAACTTGCCAGCAAGATTGATTTGGTCAAATGATAGGAAATTATGCAAGTGAGCCTTCCCAAACTACAGACTTCTCAACTGAGCTTGTGCATACTAGCTGGCTGGCATTTACACAATACTCTAAAATTTGCAAAGAACTTTACAGATATGCTCTCATTAGATTGTTACAAAAATCCCGGGAGACAGTTTTTATTATTCTCATCTACAACAGATGAAGGCAACAGATTAAGTGACTTGTTCAGGGTCACACAGCTAGTAAATGTCTGAGGTTGGATTTGAACTGGAATTCTTGACTCCAGGTCCAGGGCTCTATCTACTGTGTCACTGAAGCCTCTCATATTCAACCTAGATTTACTCTTTTTCTGAGAATGACCTTGGAGCTGCCAATGAATTCTCTGCCATTTAACCCCAATGCTGAGATGAGAACTGATATTCTACCTGTGACCATAAAAGTATTATGCTATTTCAGAAAAATGTCAAATAGCTTCTCTTTGCAGAAAGGTGTGAAGGCTCTCTTTTTGAAACAGTGAGAGGAAGTCCAAACTGGCTTTTAATTTCTCCACTTAATACCATTCCTTGGCCACTTGTAAAGTCAAAATTAACAGCTCCAAATCAAGACAAATGAAACTCTGCTTTGTTTCTGGATATCCTACACTGCTGAAAAGAACAACTTGCCTGACTAGGCCACTGCATAGCTTTCTTTTTTTTTTTTTAAATTTATAAATGCAATATATTGTACTGTTTACATATTTGCACACATAAAGTTTATATACATATAAACATATTTATTCATATGTGCATATACAACATATATATGTGTGTGCATTACAGTATGCTTATATAATTTTCATAGCTATGTATTCTCTCTCTCTCTCTCTCTCTCTCTCTCTCTCTCTCTCTCTATATATATATATATATATATATATATTAAATACAAGGAGGAGCTATATAGCTGCAGGGGCACTAGGGGAAAAGGAATCAAGGACTCCATGTGGGAGATGGCTAGGAGGCAGGCTGGTTTTGAAGAAAAACCAGGCATTCTAAGAAACAGAAGGAGAAGGAGAGGGAGTATATTCCAAGTTTATCAAGGCTTTCTATCCACTTACCAAGCTCACTCTTGCAAGCAGCCTAAAATGTATACCTGGGTGAACTTCATTCACCAGAATGCCTGCCTCCAGACTTCATTTCCCAGAATCCTGCTGTTCCTTTCACTTAGCAAGTTTGAAATGCTCCTTTTCTCAATTGCAGAGGCTTTTAGAAGTTGTAGTTCTGAGTGTCCTTTAGAGCAAATATATATGTTTGGAGCCTGAACTGAATTTTTTTCCTAGCCCAGTCTAGAGTTCCAGGGACCTGCCAGAGATTAATTCTTCCCCTGGCAAACTTGTTAGGTGTCTGATAAGGGACTGCCTCCTCCATGATAAAACTTCCACCCCTCCAGTTTCTGGTTAATGGGATCTGGAACTTATTTATACCTAACCACTTTTCAGGTATGCTTTGCTCATTTCCTTAAGATACTTTGCGATCTTCTCCTCCCAAATATTTCTTTTTTCATTTTATTAAAGCTTTTTATTTGCAAAACATATGCACAGGTAATTTTTCAACATTGACCCTTGAAAAGCTTTCTGTTACAGATTTTTCCCTCCTACCCTCCCCTAGATGGCAGGAAGTCTAATACATGTTAATTATGTTAAAATATATGACAAATCAAATATGTGTATATATATTTATACAGTTTTCTTGCTGTACAAGAAAAATTGTATCTACAAGAAAAAAAACAAAACAAAACAAAACCCTGAGAAGGAAAACATAATCACTGCCTATCTTTCTCTCCTTTTTTCCCAGTTAGGTGCTAGGAGACTGAATCACAGCAATGTAAGGCATGCTACTACTCTACTTATAGGACTTTAGTTTACCAGGCAGGGAAAATCTGTCTGACACATTCAATCCAGAGGAACCAGGATTTTTTTGTTTTTCTATGGTGTTTTGGTTTGCACAAGGAACAAATAGTTGAAATATTTGCTGAAATAACGC
>JAJPUD010019452.1:0-26534 GCA_023553655.1 Myrmecobius fasciatus | reverse complement strand
TCAGATGGGTAGCCAGCCTTACTGAGGAGGCAGAAAGAGCAAAAGAAACTTGACTTGGATATTATGACTTGTCCTTGACCAAGGTCACATACTGACTAAGTGCCTGAGGCCGGCTTTGAACAGATGTTTTCCTGACTCCAGGTCCAGAGCTTCAACCCCTGAAGGCCATAGATGGAGCCTCCAGAAGACTGTTGTGAAGCCTTTGTTGGAGAGGATGCCTTGCAGCCAGGGAAGGATAAAGAAAGAGCTCATTGCCAGTGTACTGAAGTTGTGCAGGTTCTCAATCCAGTGTAAATTTGTCTTCTCCCCTCCAGAAAAACTCTAGTTTTCCTGTCTGAGTTAGGATCTTCCCAAATAACTTTATGTGTGGTGGATGCAAGGGTCTAGGAGCAGGATATATAATTCCACAGAGAATGTAAACTACCTTTCATGTAAATAGCAAGAAAAGCTTCAAGTAAGCCAAAGTAAAACTTGTTCTCGCTGGTCAGTCATTCCTGATTTTAATCTTTTGTGGCCTGTTCCTAGATAATGGCTCACCTGGCCTGAATATATGTTAGGGGACCCATCAGTCTCTCCTTTAACAGCCACAGGGATAGTGTCATGTGTACATTTCCTGATACAACACAATTTGCTCCAGAAATCCTGAGAAACTGGAATATATATATCCCATGCACTTGAGGACTTTTTCTTCCTTTGAAATCCAATAGCTTCCCATTATGTTGTCACTATAATTTGTCTCATTCCTTGGCTCCTCTGTTTCCTTACAAGATTGTTTCCTCTGAAATATACACAGGAGAGAGACTCAGGAAAACCCTCTCAGCATTAGAGTTTACTTAGCACAGTCTGGCACCAAAATGGGGGAGTGTTGAAAAAGGTCTTGATAAGGGTCACACAATTTGTAAGTATGGGATGGAGGATTTGAATTCAGTGGTTTCTGATTCTAAGTACTGGGGACAGAGCAACCGGTTAGCTTTCAAAGCAATACGGTATCTATTTAGGGTCCCTCTAACCTATGAGGCTTTAAGTTTCACCTTCCCTGACTCCCACAAGTTGAATCTCTCTCTCCCCCTCCCGCTCCTTCCCTTTTTCTCTCTGTCTCTTCCTTGCTCTGTCTCTCTGTCTGTGTTTCTCTGTGTGTGTGTGCATGTGTGTCACTGTCTCTCTCTCTGTCTCTCTCTCACACACACAGACTTCTGGATTAGCTTTAATATTCATTTCAATCACATTTTGCCTCCATTTGCAGGTATGAAATTCAATCCATCGACTTTAGTTGAGCATCTTGCTGTGTTTCATCTTATATATTGGCTTTTTATGAGATGGGGTATCTGTGGAAGGTCCCCCTCAAATGTCTCTTGTTATAAGCGGGATTCATGAATATGTTTGTCAATGGCTGAACCTGGGATTTCTAGAGGTCCAAATATAGCAGGCAAGCTATCGGTCCTCAAGGCATTGAAGCAGGATCCCAGGATCCCAGCCCTTTACTCTCAGTTTACCAAACTTAGATCACTGGCCACTATACCCCAAGAGCAGAGCTCAACTTTAAAAGTTGCAGAATAGCTGGAAAACTGCACCAAAATATTTCCCTTATAGTAGGAAGCTACTGTGGTGTCAGGGAGGATCAAAACCCAAAATCAGATGATCACAATGATCCCAGAAAAACTACACGTGAAGACTCAAATTGGTGTATGCATGAATTGGTCGCAGGCTAAAAACAGACCTTCTGAATGGACTCTAAATGAATTTTTTAAATATATAGGGGAAGTAGAAGAAAAATTTGCAGAAGAAATGAAAGATATTAATAAGAAATGTAAACATTTTTTTAAAAGAAACACAAAAAATTGGAGAGACAGGTACCAAAATTCTTTGAAGAAAAAAAACTTCAAAAAGTAGAATTTCCCAGATGGAAAAGGAGGAATAAAAATCTATTGAAGAAAACTCCTGGACCCATACCTAACACCACATACCAAGATAAGATCTAAATGGGTTCATGATCTAGATATAAAGAGGGACTTTGTAAGCAAGTAAGGGAACGTAATATAGTTTATCTCTCAGACCTGTGGAAATGGAATAAATTTATGTCCAAAGAAGACCTGGAACTCCTAATTGAACACCAGATGGATAATTTTGATTATCTTAAGTTAAAAAGTTTCTGTACAAACAAAACAAATGCAGACAAGATTAGGAGGGAAGCATCAAATTGGGAAATCATCTTTACATTTAATGGTTCTGATAAAGGCCTCATTTCTAAAATTTATAGAGTATTGTCTCATATATATAAGAATTCAAGCCACTCTTCAATAGATAAGTGGTCAAGGGATATGAACAGACAATTTTCAGATGATGAAATTAAAACCATCTCTAGTCATATGAAAAGTTGCTCCAAATCACTATTGATCAGAGAAATGCAAATTAAGACAACTCTGAGATACCACTACACACCTGTCAGATTGGCTAAAATGACAGGAAAAGATAACAATGAATGTTGGAGGGGATGTGGGAAAACTGGGACACTAATACATTGTTGGTGGAACTGTGAACGGATCCAACCATTCTGGAGAGCAATTTGGAGCTATGCTCAAAAAGTTGTCAAACTGTGCATACCCTTTGACCCAGCAGTGTTTCTACTGGGCCTATATCCCAAAGAGATCTTAGAGGAGGGAAAGGGCCCCACATGTGCAAGAATGTTTGTGGCAGCCCTTTTTGTAGTGGCTAGAAACTGGAAACTGAAGGGATGCCCATCAATTGGAGAGTGGCTGAATAAATTATGGTATATGAATGTTATGGAATATTATTGTTCTGTAAGAAACGACCAGCAGGACGATTTCAGAGAGGCCTGGAGAGAATTGCATGAACTGATGCTGAGTGAAACGAGCAGAAGCAGGAGATCATCATACACAGCAACAACAGTATTACATGATGATCAATTCTGATGGACATGGCTCCCTGCAACAAAGAATTGTCTCAAACCAGTTCCAATTGTTCACTGAAGAAAACCATATACACCCAGAGAGAGGGAAATGAAATATGGACCACAACATAACATTTTCATGATCTCTATTGACATTTGCTTGCATTGTGTTGCCTTTCTCTGATTCTTTTTTTTTCTTGTAGATAGGATTTTTCTTGCATAACTTCTCAAGCATTTCAACATTATTAACATGTAGTGGACTTCCTGCCATCTAGGGGAGGGGAGGGGACTGGGGGTAAAATTTGTAATGGAAAGCTTTGTAAAGATCAATGTTGGGGAACTACCCATACATATGTTATACAAATAAAAAGCTTTAATAAAAAAAATTAAAAAAAAAAAAAGAAAACTCCTGGGGAAGTGTGTGGCAAGATAGCAGCATAGGTCAGAACATTCAGAAACAAAAGAAAATTGAACCTCTGAGCTAATGTAGACCAGTGACTTTCACATAAAACTTGGGGCACAAAAGGGCTATCCTAGGACAACCAGAAAAGTCTAGAAGAAAGAACCCAGTTCGGGGGATTAACCAGTGTATAGATCTCCAGGCCATTTCCTCTGAAATAGGCAGGGAGCCCTGGGGCTTGCTTTGTTCCTAGTAGCCTCAGCCCCAGTTACAGGGATTTTTACTTCCTGGGACAGCACTTGGAAATCTGAGGCCAGAAAGACTGATAAGGAAGTCCTGGAATATCTGCTGATAGGACCCATGCCCAGCCATGCAGTTGGGAGGGAAGGAATCAGCACACACCCAGGGAGGGCTGAAGCAGAGAGACAGGGTGACTGCTGGGTATCTTACAGGAAGGTGGAGTTCTTGGTTTTTGATTTCCAAGTCAGAGGCCAAAACTGAAAGTAGATCTAGAGATTGAAGCACTATCTCCCTCCCCCTTTCAGATCTAGGTGATGATTTTTTAATAAGAAATTAATTTCTTATTTAAAAAAAGAGCAAGCAAAGAAGAAATAATCTAACTATAAAAATAGAAAATACTGGGATTTATCATTAGAGGCAGGTGCTAAAGGGAAAGGCTTCCTTTATCCCAATTAGTAATGGTAAATAGCTACTGTCCAAAAAGAATTTGTAGAAGAACTCAAAGGAGACTCTAAAAATCAAATGAGAAGAGCCAGCCCTGAAGTCAGGAGGACCTGAGTTCAAATGTGGTTTCAGACACTTAAAATTCCCTAGCTTTGTGAACCTGGGCAAGTCACTTAACCTCAATTGCCTCAGCCAAAAGCAAAAGAGAGAGAGAGAGAAAAAAAAGAGAGAGAGAGAGAGAGAGAGAGAGAGAGAGAGAGAGAGAGAGAGAGAGAGAGAGAGATTGAGGAAAACTAAAATAATTACAAGAATCCCACCAAATCCAGACGATTATGCAAAGAAAGTCAAACAAGTTGAAAAGAAGATCCAGAGTTTTAAAGAAAGTAACCCTTTGAAAGTTACAATTTAACAAAGGGAAGTAAGTCACATAATGAATGACCAAGAAATAATAAAACAAAATATAGCCATGATGTAGAAAATGATCAGTTGGTAGATTTAAAAAATATATGAAACACTTTGAACTCATGAAGGATGATGTTATCCACTTTCAGAGAAACAGAGAACTAACAAGCATAGTAAAATCTTACATAAATGCATATAAATGTCTATGTATATATGAGTGTGATTATACATGTCTAGGTATATGTATTTGTATACTTAATAAATGTGTGCATGTTTCCATGTATACGAATATGTCTATTTATGTACAAATATATCAGCATGTAATTGTAGCTTTCTTGGAGAAGTCTGGGGTGGGGGTGGGGAGAAAGGGAAATAAAGAATAATGTAAAAAATGTACAGCAGAGAACAAAAGTGAAACTAAAAGGAAGCAAAGAATACACGTACAATTCTGAATAAAATATGGACTATAAATTGTATATGATTCCTTGAACTGGAAATATATTATTTCATATTTTGAATCCTCTCACATTCTTTTGTGCATATGATGTTTTTCTATTTTGTTTTACTTTTTCTACATTTAATTTGTTTTAATAAATGAATATATATATGTATAAAAAGAAAAAAATATAATAGTGTTTAGGGGAATTGTTTAAGTATAGAAGACACAGTATTAAATGACCACAATACTCTACTGTTTGAGAAACACAGAAATCCCTGCTTTTTGGAAATTAACTTACTATTTACAAAACCTTTTGGGGAAAACTGAAAAGCAGTATGGCAGATACTAGAGATATTTCAATGCCTTACATCATGTACCAAAGTGTTTATCCAAAGGAATAAAAATTTGGCCCCATAAATCTCACAGCATGATATTTAGTCTGGAGGCTAGATATTTTATTCTCTTGCTGACATATATATTTATTTATTTATGTATGTATTTATTTCTTTATTTATTTTTTGCTTTTTTTGTGGAGGGAATTGAGGTTAAGTGACTTGACCAGGATCACACAGCTAGGGAATGTTAACTTTCTGAGACCAGATTTGAACTCAGGTCCTCCTGACTTCAGGGCTGGTGCTTTATCCACTGCACCACCTAGCTGCCCCCCGACATATTTTATATTTCAAAAACAAACAGGGATATTGAACTTTTCTCTTCCATCTAGTTCATTGATGGTTTCTTGAAACAGAGCTTAGAAAAAAGATTTTTTTAAAGCTCCATTGTAATTTTAAAATGTAGTGAGTTGATAACGCCTTGAACCCAAATCACTCTGGCTTTCACTGATTGTCCAATAGTATGTGCTAGCCTACACCTCTATTGGTCTTTATTTGGGTTTTGATGGCTCAGATTGAGTGTAAATCACAATTGTTTCTTCTCGCCAGAAACTCTGAGGCTATTCCCTTCCCACATTATTCTTTTTATTACTATTATCACTGAGTAGCCAAAGGAGGGCATTTTTTGCCTCATTTCTTATCTAGCCTTAAATCACGAAATTGCTGTTGCTTCATACCCAGTGAGACATGGCAAAGGCCTTAGCTTAAAAAGACTAAAGTCTCCCCCTGCCTTCAGGGCCATCTTCAGACTGCCTGACCTATGTCTTGCCCCTAGATTCAGGTGGCTCTTGAGCAGACAGTGAGGCTGGGGACCTTGCCCAACTCTGCCTCAATTAAATTCAATTCACTTGCAAGTCATGACCTTCTAGATGTCATTGATCCTCTTCCAGAAACAAGGATGAGAAACACAATGAAAACAACAGGGTAAGATCAAAATGGGTAAATGATTGAGACATAAAGGGAGACACCATAAGCAAATTAGGACATCATGCATTCTGGGTTGGAATTTTGCCTTTAAAACAAATAATACATTACATGGCAAGAAGGCACCAATAAGAAAACAGTCCCCATACACTGTGAAATATTTGTAACAGAACTTTTTGTGATAGCTTTGAATTGGAAAGTAGATGCTCTCAAATGGGTATCAGCTAGTTGAAGCAGGGACATAAATCTTGTGGAATATTACTATATTATTAGAAATGAAGAGTGTGTTGAGTACAGAGAAACAGAGAAAGATCTCTGTGAAATGATGCAAAATGAAGTAGGCAAAGCCAAGAACACACACACATACATACACACACATACATGTGTGTGTATCCATATATATGTATATATGTACTTGGCAAACAAAATTAATTTAAATGGAAAGAATGACAAAGCTAAAAATGGAAAGTATCTGTAAGAAAATGTTAAAGACTGAAAAGGATACATGAGAAGACACCATCACATGTCCTCTTTCTGCAGGAGAGTGGTCCACAGGTGTTATACTTGTGCATACCTTTTCCCAAATGCATCAAACAGCTGGGCTCACTTTTCTTTTCCTCTCTAAAACAAAAAATGAGATTTGTTACATAGCATAGCACTTATGGGGAGAGTGCAAGATCCATGGGATAGCCTGGTAATGGAAGAAACAGAAAATATCAATAAATAGATATAATGTATGGAAGGAAGGGGTTTGGGATTAGTAATTCTCAGGAACAGATTTCAAAATATACTAAAAATTAGAGATTTTGAAACCAATTGTTGTTATTGGTCCTGTCTGCTTTTTCCTGACCCTATTTGGGGATTTCTTGGCAAAGATATTGGAAGGGTTTGTCATTTCCTTCTACAGCTCATTTGAAAAATGAGGAAATGAGGTAAACAGGATTAAGTGACTCGCTGAGGGTACCACACTTAGTAAGCAAGTAAGGCCAGATTTTAACTCAAGATTACTCTCTCTGCCTTCATGCCCTGTAGAACAAATAGGCTCCCTGAAAATAATATGAACTTCTTGAAAACTGAAATATCGATCAATGGAAAAGATCATGTGTGCATTTTACATAAATTAATAAAATACCATGATTTAGTGTATAAGAAATCTAAAGAGTAGGCAGTGGGACAAGGGAGAATACATTATTTCATTTTTATTACTGGGATAGGGAAAAAAGTAGTTTGCCAGAAATTGGATAGCTCAAGAATAGCTCACAGCAACTATCACATTACATTACAAATGAATATATGAATTAGATGTAAAAAGGGAATCTATAGCAAATTAGAAAAGCAAAGAGGAAATTAGTTTTTCACATCTATGGATAGGAAAAGAGATTATGAAAGAACAAGGAACAGAGAAAATCAGAGAAAAGAAAAAAAGATTAATTCTGCTTCTATAAAGTTACCCAAAATCCTAATACAGTTAAAATGCGAAGCAAAACAGTTACCTGAGGAAAAACACATTTGTAGGAGAAATCTCTATGGGTGGTTGCATATGCAAGATAAAGAAGAAACTGATTCCCATTTCCAGGATAAAGAATCATTCTCCCCTAGATCGAAAGATAAGTACAGAAAATTTTCAGAGAAATAAATTCAAGCTCTCAACAGCCTTATGACAAAATCCTTGAAATCTCTCCACAGGAGATAATCCAACATTAAAACAATTCTCTTCTTTCAGCCAATAAGTCATTCAAATCCAAACGCTAAGGGACCCACCCCCCTCTTTGTTCCACAGCATGGTAGATGAAAACCTCCTTTTCATCAGAAGTTAGTTGTAGCCAGAACAAAAAAAAAATGTAATTTAATTAAAAGACACCATAAAAAAGAGAGGACATGGAGAAGGGGAGGAAAAGGGATCCTAACTTAAATTCTTACCAAAATGAATGTTGTAAAGTATCTTTATGTTAATGAAGAAGGAAACATTTTTAAGAGGAAAAAAATAATTAATGGTGAAATATTTTGAAAAGGAAGAGATCCTTAGAAATACAATAATCCCTCACTCTTTTTTTTAGAGAAATTCATATTTTTAACTGGGATTTTAGTACATTAAGATAAGCTTGCATTAGCAAACCTTTCCACTTAGATCTTCAAGGTAAGACAGTACAAAACATATTGAGCAAAAGCCCCCAATTGCTAGGCTGATGGAGTCCCCAGCCTCCAGAATAGGCCGGGGACTGGAGGAACAAAGGAAACAAAGATGGAAACGTCTATCCGGGGATGGGAGAAAGGGAGTGTCCCCAAAGGTTTCTCTATGGCGGCCTCCCCCGCACCCCAGCCCTCCCCACGCACCTCCAGCCTTCCAGAGTGAGCCCTGAGCCAGCAGGAAGCACCAGGCAGGTGCAGCCACACACAAGTACACTTCCCCCCCCCCCACAGGGACAAAGACACAGACACACCAAGGAGGTTAGCTACATACACAGCACAAACATAGAAAAGGAGCTGATAGTCCCAGGAGCTTGTAGCCGCCTGACATACATCCTACTGGGCAAGAAGAAAAGCCAGTTGGGGAGGAGGGGGCTTCATGGGACAGATGGAACGAGATAAGGGGAAGAAAGGGAGGGGCTGAGGCAGGAGCAGGGGAGGGGGCACCTACCTCACTCCCAGCGGCTTAGGCTCCTCAGGATCCTCAGGATGGGTTAGTCTGCAAAGATGGGGATAAAATGGGGGTAACGGAGGGGATTGCTGTGAGGCGGGAAAGGTAGGGAGCTGGATGAGGGGCGCACAGACCTCCAGCTGCTCTGGTCCCAGCACATCCACACCTAGAGACAAAAGAGACTTACATTAAATAGAGGGTGGGGAGGGGCGGTACTGTGACGTCACCTCTGGGAAGGGCTACTCTCCTCCCAGAGCATAGGGGGAGGGAGGAGAGAGCAGTATACAGGGGAGGGGAGGGGGCTCTGGGACATTAGGCGCAGACCAGTTATCAGCACTTCCCCCCAAATCATTTCTGTGGGCCCTCCTCACCCAGCCCCGCCATTATAAAAGAGAGCAGTGCATCATCCAGCTGGAGCTGGGCCCGGCGCTGACCAGGGTCCTGGGTTCCTGAGGCCAGACTGCTGGTATAGGAGCAGCTGGCTCAGCTTGCAGTGGTTGAGGGGCGGCCCTTTCACAAAAACTGGGAAGGGGAGAACACATTGCCAGGAGGTGGAGGTCAAGGAAGAGGGTCCTGGGCTCCACTGCAGGGAAGAGCACCATAGCTCAGCAGCCTCTGCAAAGCCCCAGCACTTGGATTCCTGACAGCGCCAAGAGCAGAAGAATGATGGGGGGGGGGGGTCTGCAGCGGCTCTCAGACTCCTGCTCAGGCCTGAGGAGACAAAATCAGAATGGCGTTCAGGGCCAGAGGGCCAGCCAGGCACGCATGCGTATCTGTCCCCCTATTTATGTGTTCCTCCTGTGGACTGAATTCTATGTGACAGAAAGCTTGCAGAGCCAGGACAAGGGGGAGGTCCCATGATCCTTTGCGGCTCATTCTCCTCCATCAAGGGAATTTATAGATTTCTAAAACTCTTAGTGAAAATCAGATCGAGAACAGTCACTCAATAAAAATGTGGGGCTTTGGGGCAGGCACTGAACTAAGTCAATGTGGAAACATAAAGAAAGGCAAAAGGCCGTCTCTGTGCTAAAGGAGCTAAGCTATGGGGGAAATGACATATAAACAACTATGGAGAATCGTTCTATGTTCAGGATGAAGTAGGAGCCAGAAGCAGTGGGAAGCGGCTAGAATTAGGGAGGTCAAGGAAGACTTACTGCAGAAGATGGAAGATTATCTGGTGTGTGAAGGTGCCAAGAACACCAAGAAGGGCAGATGGAGGGTGAGAGTATTGAAGGTGGTGGGTACAGCCAGAAGAAATGCTCCAACTCAAGGGAAATTGGGCATTTCCCTTTGTTGATTCCTGTATTTCCTGAAGGATTGAATGATCAGCAGTGCAATTCAAGACGCTATTAGCTATGCTTTTCGTTTTTTACTCATTTACTTTCCCTTTTGATCTGATTTTTCTTGTGCAGCAATAGGTTTCCACATATTGGATTTAACCTATATTTTAACATGTATGACATATTGGATTGCTTGCCATCTAGGGTAAGGGGTGGAAGAAGAAGCAGAATATCTGAAACACAAAGCTGTCCAAGGGTCAATGCTGAAAAATTATCCATGCTTATTGTTTGGAAATAAAAAGCTTTAAAACAAAAGAAGAATGATAGTGGTGGAGTACTAGAAAAGGGAGCAGAGAATAACAAGAATCACTGAGTTTTTATTCCATCAAGAAATATAAACAGATATTTTTAGCTAAATGGCTCAGTACAGGAAGCAAGAAGCTAAGCTCTCTCACAATTCCCCTTTTAATTCACAGCTCAAATCAAATTCTTAAGTGACAAGACAATAAAAGAGCAAGGTGGGATATTCTTCTGGCCAAAGATCCCTTCAGTGTTTGGAAGAAGAAATTTGTAATACAAAGTCTGAAGTTGCCCTTCAAGGCATGTGGATGAAATGCCATTCATGGGACAAAAGTGGTGACAGCAGAAGTAACAGACCCTTCTGGAGCTCAGAAGCCAGAGACAGTAAGGGGACCTGGTCATTTGTCCAAAGGAGACTGGAAGTGACACTTGTCCTAGCACTGGATGAAAGACTGGAAGCTGGTTGGCGTCCATTGGCTCCTACAGACTGCTGGGTCCAAGTTCTAGGAAAGAGAAGAGCACTTTGGGGCAAGAAAGTGTGAGGACATTAAGGAACTATATTCTTTTTGATCACAAAGGATCAGGAACCCTGGGGACCAGAATTGATTTCTGGTTGTGATGGTATACAGCTTCTAGGAGAAATGTGGCCGAAGCTCTGAGACCACCAGGCCTTGGCACTGCCATGGAACTTTGTAGTTCCATAGATGACACTGGCTGCCAGATACGGATCTGTTGGTCAGGGATGACAAGGTTTCTGAGACAAAATGTGAGGTGCATCCCAGACTACTCTTCAGTTTTCACATCTAAACCATAAAATGCAACACAGAGGAGCTGACCAGACAATGTCATAAAATTCAATATTGAGGTGCATAATAAAATTAGTACATAACTTATATTAAAAACCAGATCTCTTTGTCTATTCCTATACATTTATCTTCTTGCTCCTGCTTCTTGGAGACTATAACTACTGGGGTAAAAACTTACTTTTTGACAAAAGCTTTTAAGAAAACTGAAAATCAGTATGGCAAAAGTACATATAGATGAGCTATCACCCCCATAAATCAAGATACATTTTAAATGAACACATGAATTAGAAAGGAGACACAATATACAAATTCAAGAATTGATAAATTTCTTTCCTTTTCTATAAAGAGAATATGAATTCAGGCGCAAGGAAGACATAGAGATGCTTTTAGGAAGTATAATTGATCACAAAAACTCCATTAAATTCAAATATTTTGTAAAAAGAAAATCAATGTAGCTAAAATTACAAAAACGTAAGTAAATTTAAAAAAAACTTCACAAGTTTCTCTGACATTTAAAGTATATAGATAACTGTTTCTAATTTATAATTATAAGAGAAAAAAAATTTACAACTGATAAATGGTCAAATACCAAAGCAATTTTTTTCCCTGAGGCAATGGGGGTTAAGTGACTTGCCCAGGGTCACATAGCCAGGAAATGTGAAGTGTCTGAGATCAGATTTGAATTCAGGTCCTCCTGACTTCAGGGCTGCTGCTCTATCCACTGGACTCACACAAGAAATTTTTAGAGGAAGAAATTTAACAATCCAAAATCATATGGAATAATTACCAAAATTACTAGTAATTAGGAAAATGCAAATTAAAGCAACTCTGACTTCTACTTTACAACCATGAATAGGAGAAAATTTATACTGCAGATAACAATATAGATAGTTAAGAGAACAACTAAATGTCCTTTATGAAATTTTGGTAAAGTTGTGAATTTTTTTTCAAAGAAAAATGATAATTGTTGGAGGGACTGGGAGAAAACAGGTGTCACTGTGAATTGGTCCAACCATTCTAAAATTCAATTTTAAAGTATGTTTGAAAAATACTGAAGTGAACATATTTTTTGATATAGCTAAACTAGTACTGAGTCTTTACCCCAATAAGATGAAAAAAAGAGGGGAAAGACTCTTGTGTACAAGTATATTTTAATATCTTTATTGCTGCTAGTGGTGGTGGTGATAGTATTAGTACTAATAGTAGTAGTACTAGTAGTAGTAATAATAATGCAAGAATCAGCAGCAATAATAACATGGAGATTAAGGGGTTGCCCTTCAATTGGCAGAATGCCTAAACAAATTTTGTTATATTAGCATAATGGAATATTTTTGCTCTAGTATTAATGTCTAAATGAAAAGATTCGGAGAAATTGAAAAAAGCACCAACATTGAGAGCCATAGTTGGAAGATAGAACGAGACCAATTTAGGCAGGATATTAGAAAAATCATTAAATCTAAATCTTAAAAAACTTTAAAATGAGAATTCTCCCAAAGGACAGTGGATACCTTTGAAGAAGTTATGGTTTCCTTTTCTGTGGAGGGGAATCAAAGAAAAGCTGAATGACCATTTCTCTGATGTTAGTCTGGGGTTTCCTTTCAGGTACAAATTGGATGAAATGGTTGGTATGGTGCCTTCTATATATGCAAATTATAAAGACCAAGGCTGACAAGGAAATCTAGGACAAGATAGGGTTTGAAAAAGCTGTTTATTGGGAATGGAGCAGACTGTGTGTAGAGCTGAGCTGAGCTCTTCCTGTTCACCTCTGAGGAGAAGTATACAGCATTGGCAGATTGAGGCTAATCCAGCAGTGCCTTAGTTTCAGTGAAAGCAGCAAGAGGAGACTGAGCACCTGGCCCAAATCTTTCCTTTGAGGTGCTCCAGTGCTGTGGCTAGGCTGGTTTGACCGCCCCAATGAAAGCAGGGATGGTTGACTGGCTCCCTGTTCACAGGAATTCCTTTTCCCAGTGATGACTGCAGGTGCTGAGCTTGAAGCAGGATCAGAGCTCTGGGAGAGATATGTGAATGTGAGAGACTTTGGGGCTCAGGCTCCTGATCTGTTTCCCTCATGGTCTGGGGGGAAGTGCTGGTTGAGATGGTGGCAGTAGTTTAACAGTGGAGGGTGCCCCTCTGTCCCTTCCCACTCATTCTGATCTCTGTCTCCTCCTGCCTAGACAAAGGAGACTGAGAGGCGCCCCTCCCCCAGACCACCCTCTTTCTCCTCAGCTCTGGGGGCTATCAGGAATCCAAGGCCCATTCAAGGGCTGGGGTTTGCAGATGCTGCTGAGCTATTGCCCTCTTCCCTTTTGTGGAGCCCAGGGCTCCCCTCCTTGGGCCTCCCTCTTTGCCTCTTTATCCTTCCCCTCCCAGTTTCTGTAATGGGGCTGCCCGCCCCTCAATCACCTTAAGCAGAGCTCAGCTGCTGTCCTCCCTTCCCCCAGTCCCAGCAGCCTGACCTCAGGAGCCCAGGACCCTGGTCAGTGCCAGGCCCACCTCCAGGTGGAAGATACACTGCTACTCTCTCCATTAGTGAGACTGGGTGTTGGGGGTCAAAGAAATGATTGAGGGTGGTGGCGCTCCCTCTGCTCTGGATCTGATGGCACAAAGCCCCTTGCCCTCCCTCTTCCTTTCCCTCTGCTCTGGGAGGAGAGCAGCCTTGTCCTATGGTGACATGACAATGACTGCCCCCTCTCACCCTCTATTAAAGGAAAGTCTTCTTTGCCTCTGAGAAGGATGAGAGGGGAGCATAAGATGGAGATCTGTGAACCCCTCACCCCCTTTCCTTCCCCTTCCCCTCCACCTCCCTTCCCTCCATTATTCCATCTCCCAGACTGATGGATTCTGAGGGTCCTGCTAGCACCTATTTGCTGTGAGGGAGGGAGGTGTCCCCTCCCCTGCTCCTGCCTCAGCCCCTCCCTATCTTCTCCTCTTCTCTTTTTCTGCTCTTCCCTTTCCCTCAACCTTTTCATGAACCTCCTCCCTCCCCAATTGGCTTGCCTTGGTGCTCAGGAGGATGACTTTAAGGGTGGGTAGAAGTTCTGGGAGTATCTTAACCTGTGTTTATGTGTGTGCTATGCATATAACACATACATAGGTATGATATGTGTGTATACACATGTGTATCTGTGTGAGCCTGCTTCTTGGGGCTGCCACTGCCTTCGGCCTTCCTGCCTTCCCAAACAAGCTTCTGTCTGGAGTGCAGGGATTTGGGGGGGATGGTTAGGTGGGCTGGGGTGCAGTGAAGGCCAACAGGGGAAAACCTTTGGGGACACCCCTGCCTTCCACACCTTAGGTGGATGTTTCCATCCTTTCTTCCTTCTCTCCTGCCATCCTTGGCTCAAGCTTGGGGCTGGTGAGAGAGGAGGCAGTCCAGGAACTAGTGCCCTCTGCTTTTCTATATCCTCTCTTTCATCTCTTCTGATGTAATTTAATGGAATATTTATTTTTGTTCTGGTTTCAAGCAGCACCTGATGAAATGGGTTTTTCCAAGTACCTTGTGGAACAGGAAGAGGGGATTGACCTTGAACCTGTGGATCTCCCTGACTTACAGATGAAAGAGGAGAATTGTGTTAATGTGCACTTCTCTCATTAGGAAGGACTAGGTACATTTTGTCTTAGGGAAGTTGATTGCTTGCATTTCTTCCTTTGCAAACTTCCTCTTTAGCTACTTTGACCGATTGAGGAACGGCCCTTAATCTTGTATATTGAAATCTTGATTTCTGTGTCTTGCATATGCAACAGTCCTTTGAGAACTTGACTGCAAAGATGTTTTTGCCTCACAACTCTTAACCTAATTTTAACTGCCTTTGGTCTGTTTGGGCAGAAGCATTTGATCTTGATAGAAGCTAAATTGTCCATTTTATTTTCTGTGACCCTCTCCATCTCTTGTTCTATCATTACCTCTTCCTTTATCAATAGACTTGAAGAGTAATTTTCTTTTTATTCCTCTAATTTGCAGTTGATTCCCCCTTCCATCTAATTCATCATTATCATTGCAGTTTAATTTGATACTTGGTGGGAGGTATTGATTTGCTATAAAATTTCTGGCAAGCTGTTTATCCCTCATCCCATCTGCTTTTTAAAAAAAAAATCAAATAGTGTACTCATCCCACTGCTTCATTTGGATGCATTACAAATTACGTTATTTTATTTGTTTGCTTCTGTACATAGCTTACCTTATCTTTTCTACTAATGGGCCTTTAAATTTTTAACAAGCTCCAATTCCTTTCCGGATGGCACATTTCATCTTCCTCAGATCAAATCTGGCCTCGGATATTTGCTAGCTGTGTTGCCCTGGGCAAGTCAAATAACCCTGTTTATTTCAGTTCCTCCCCTGTCAAATGAACTGCAGAAGGAAATGCCAAACCACTTCAGGACCTTTGCCAAGAAAACCAAAATCCCCAAAATGGGGTCAGGAAAAGTCATACAGGAGTAAACAACAAACTATTTCATTACCACTGATTTATTGTGTAACTTGAGATATGCTACTGATAATCATTAACTCCAACCCCTTTCTTTTTTTTCTCCCCCCATTATTACAATTGAGATTCTTGATTTCTTTTCACATTTTTGTTGATGTTTTCTCTTTCTTATATCAATAGGGTATTCCATGTATTTCTTCTTCTCCCCATCTTTGAGAACCAATCCATTGTGAGAATTAGTTTTTTTGTTTGTTTGTTTTGTTTTTTAGGGAGGTACAGAAAAGCAAGCACAATTGATAAACGGCTTCAGGAAAAGGTGTGCAGTGTGTAACTACTGTGAACCTCTCACTTCCTAGATATGTTATGGTGATGGTGTCTTCTCATGTTTCCTTTTCAGTCCCACTTGATCTTTAACATTTTGTTATGGGTATATTTAATTTTTTTTTGCTGTGTCATTATTTTCATTTAAATTGTTGTGGTTACCATGTATATGTACTGTTTTCTTGGCTCTGCTTAATTCACTTTGCATCAGTTCACAAAGATCCTTCTATATTTCATACGTGTACTCATCACGTATGTTATTTCTTATAGGTCAGCAGGGGTATTCCATGTCATTCATGCTCCATGCCTTGTTTACTCATTCCCCAATTGATGAGTATTTGTTTCCAATTCATAGCTGTCAGAAAAAAAGTTGCTATTATAACTATTTTGGAGTACAGGGTTTTTTTTCTTATTGATTGCTTCTTTGGGGTGTAATGGAGTCTTTGTGCTAAAGGCCTTGGATAGTTTTGTTACTTTCTTTCCATAATTCCAAATGACATTCCAAAGGGTCATTTCACAGTTGTCCCAGCAGTCCATTAATGTGTGCATATTCCCACACTCTTGTTTAGGTATCAAAACTTTATTTGTGCCATAAAAGGATTTTGATAGGACTCCTTCTTTGCTTGTTGTTTCGAATAGTTTATATAGTTTTGAGATGAATATTTTTTTTTGCTTTTTGCTGAGGCAATTAGGGTTAAGTGACTTGCCCAGGGTCACACAGCTAGAAAACGTTAAGTGTCGGAGACCAGATTTCAATTCAGGTCCTCCTGACTTCAGGGCTGGTGCTCTATCCACTGTGCCACCTAGCTGCCCTAAAATGAAATATTTTTCAGTGGTCGGTAGGATTCATTTTTAAATCTAACTGATCTGGGGATATTTTCTCAGGACATTTTCTCATTTATATCTTGTTCAATTTCTTTTTTTAATGATATGCTTATTTAAGTCTTCTGGTTTTCCTTCTGTTTACTTGGTCAGGTAATATTTTTGTGTGTATTAATACATTTCACATAGATCATCAGTTTTCCTGGAATATGACTAGGCAAAATACCTCCTCAGCTTTGCTTTAATTTCATCTTCATTTGCTATGCATCCACTCTTTAATTTTTGAGATCGTAATTAGGTTTTCTTCTTTCATCTTCTTAATCAAATTAACCAGTAGTTAATCTACTGTACTGGCATTTTCATAAAAAACAGCACTTACTTTTCATTATCAGTTTGATTTAAAACAAAATTCTTTAACTCACCTTTGTTCCTCAGGATTTCCATTTTAACAAGCTAGTCACTAAATCTATAGGCAATTTAGACTTAAGGGCATATCTTTGCTAATTTGGCTTAGCTGTGAGGGCTAAATTTTCCTAAAGAAGGGAGTTTAATCCTACAATCAGACTAAAAATAAATCAAAGTTATCAATGCCAACTGATTTTCACTCTACCACCTAGTCCTATCCCTGTTGTTTCACCTACATGGGCTCTAGGCCAGCCCCACCCCTGTGTTACAGATCTCTCCTTCCAACCTCTCACGTTGTCTTGGGCTTTGATGAATTAATGTCTTAACCCAACCTTTGGTTGTCACTACTGCTAGAGAATTTCTCTTCCCCGTTAAACTGAACTCCTTCAGAGTAGAGACTGGCTCTTCCCTTTCTTTGTATTCCCAGCATTTACTTAGCAGAATGTCTGGTCCATAGTACATGCTTAACATATGTTCATTGCCTGACTATTCTGGATGAGATTCTCAGTAATAGGAACGAACTGATAGGTAAGGCATATAGAGAACAAATTCTCATTTATAAACATAAGAAGATATCTCATTTTAATTTCTAACACATAATGAATCAAAAGAAGTAATTGAAACTATGCAAAAATCATGTGGACCAATACTCAATATTGATAATAACTGGAAAAATTAAAATTAAAGCAACTCTGATGTTCTTCTTTATAACCATGAGAAACAGGGCACTGATAACTAAGATAAGTAGGTTGACATTTTAGAGAACAATTAATTCATCTTTATGAACTGATTGGTGAAGAGGATTATAAAAAATTTGGGAAACTGACAATTTCTGGAGAAACTGGGGGGAAACAGGCCCAATAATAAACTGTTGGTGTAGTTATGAGTTGGTCTAGCCAATCTGAAAATCACTTTTATAGTATCTTCCAAAAGCACTAAACTGAGCCTAACTTTTGACCCAAATATACCACTGCTTGCCCATACACTAAAAAGATCAAAGAAAGACTGGAAAGACTGGTATATACAAAATATTTAAATATCTTTTTCATAGTAGTAAAAAGTAGAAACTAATGGGGTGCCCTTCAATTGACAGATGTCTAAACAAATTGTTTTATATAAATATAATGGAATATTATTGCACCACAGGAAATGCCTAAATGTAGAGTTTCAGAGAAACCTGAATCTTCAGGTATTAAAAACTCAAAAGTCTGCTATGTGGATAAAGGATTAGAATTGTTCTTTGAGGCTTCAGAGATCAGAAGCATGAGAAATACTTGGAAGTGCTACAGAGCCCACCTTTGGCCTGACAGCAGGAAAAACTTCCTAAAAATGTGTTTTACAAAAGTGCCAAGGGCTGCCTTGAACAAGCAATGGGTTCCCCCTCCTTGGAGGTATTCAAGCAACAGCTGATATTTATCATGTCAGGTCAGTTTTCCTTGATAATTTTTTGAAAAATGCTGTCCTGGCTCAATTTTTGATCATGGTTTGTAGGTAGTCCCATAAGTCTGAAATACTCTCTCCCGAATCGGTTTTCAAGGTCAGGTGTTTTTCCGGTGAGGGATTTTATTTAAATTTTCTTATATCCTTTCATTCTTTCAATTTTATTTGATGTGATTTTGTACTCTCAAAGTTCTTAAATTAGCTTGCATTTACTGAATACTAACTTTTTTTTATTAAAGCTTTTTATTTGTATAACATATATATGGGTAGTTCCCCGACATTGATCTTTACAAAGCTTTCCATTACAAATTTTACCCCCAGTCCCCTCCCCTTCCCTAGATGGCAGGAAGTCCACTACATGTTAATAATGTTGAAATGCTTGAGAAGTTATGCAAGAAAAATCCTATCTACAAGAAAAAAAAAGAATCAGACAAAGGCAACACAATGCAAGCAAATGTCAATAGAGATCATGAAAATGTTATGTTGTGGTCCATATTTCTTTTCCCTCTCTCTGGGTGTATATGGTTTTCTTCAGTGAACAATTGGAACTGGTTTGATACAATTCTTTGCTGCAGAGAGTCATGTCCATCAGAATTGATCATCATGTAATATTGTTGTTGCTGTGTATGATGATCTCCTGGTTCTGCTCGTTTCACTCAGCATCAGTTCATGCAAGCCTCTCCAGGCCTCTCTGAAATCGTCCTGCTGGTCGTTTCTTACAGAGCAATAATATTCCATAACATTCATATACCATAATTTATTCAGCCATTCTCCAATTGATGGGCATCCCTTCAATTTCCAGTTTCTAGCCACTACAAAAAGGGCTGCCACAAACATTCTTGCACATGTGGGGCTCTTTCCCTCCTCTAAGATCTCTTCAGTATATAGGCCCAGTAGAAACACTGCTGGGTCAAAGGGTATGCACAGTTTGACAACTTTTTGAGCATAGCTCCAAATTGCTCTCCAGAATGGTTGGATCCATTCACAGTTCCACCAACAATTATTAGTGTCCCAGTTTTCCCACATCCCCTCCAACATTCATCGTTATCTTTTCCTGTCATTTTAGCCAATCTGACAGGTGTGTAGTGGTACCTCAGAGTTGTCTTAATTTGCATTTCTCTGATCAATAGTGATTTGGAGCAACTTTTCATATGACTAGAGTTGGTTTTAATTTCATCATCTGAAAATTGTCTGTTCATATCCCTTGACCACTTATCTATTGAAGAGTGGCTTGAATTCTTATATATATGAGAAAATTCTCTATATATTTTAGAAATGAGGCCTTTATCAGAACCATTAAATGTAAACATGATTTCCCAATTTGATGCTTCCCTCCTAATCTTGTCTGCATTTGTTTTGTTTGTACAGAAACTTTTTAACTTAATATAATCAAAATTATCCATCTGGTGTTCAATTAGGAGTTCCAGGTCTTCTTTGGACATAAATTTATTCCACCCCCACAGGTCTGAGAGATAAACTATATTATGTTCCTCTAACTTGCTTACGAAGTCCCTCTTTATATCTAGATCATGAACCCATTTAGATCTTATCTTGGTATGTGGTGTTAGGTATGGGTCAAGCCCTAATTTCTTCCACACTAGTTTCCAATTTTCCCAGCAGTTTTTGTCAAATAGTGAGTACTTATCCCAGAAGCTGGGGTTTTTGGGTTTATCAAACACTAAATTGTTAAAGTTATTGCCTAGATTGTCCTGATATCCTATCCTATGCCACTGATCAACTGCTCTATTTCTCATCCAGTACCAAATGGTTTTGATGACCGCTGCTTTATAATATAGTTTTAGATCTGGTACAGCAAGGCCACCTTCATCTGCCTTTTTTTTCATTAATCCCCTTGAGATCCTTGACCTTGTTCTTCCAAATGAACTTTGCTACTATTTTTTCTAGATCTGTAAAATAATTTCTTGGGAGTTTGATTGGTATGGAACTAAATAAGTAGATTAGTTTGGGAAGTATTGTCATTTTTATTATGTTTGCTCTGCCTACCCATGAGCACTTAATATTTTTCCAATTGATTAGGACTGATTTTATTTGTGTGGAAAGTGTTTTGTAATTTAGTTCGTATAGTTTCTGACTTTTCCTTGGCAGATAGATTCCCAAATATTTTATCCTATCATCTGCTATTTGGAATGGAATTTCTTTTTGCATCTCTTGCTGCTGAACTTTGTTGGTAATATATAAAAATGCTGATGGTTCATGTGGATTAATTTTGAATCCTGCCACTTTGCTAAAGTTGTGAATTGTTTCTAGTAGTTTTTTAGTTGAGTCTCTAGGGTTCTCTAAGTATACCATCATGTCATCTGCAAAGAGTGATAATTTGGTTTCTTCATTACCTACTTTGATTACTTTTATCTCTTTTTCTTCTCTTACTGCTAAAGCTAACATTTGTAAGACAATATTAAATAGTAATGGTGACAGTGGGCAGCCTTGTTTCACTTCTGATCTTATTGGGAATGGTTTTAGTTTGTCTCCATTACATATGATGCTTGCTGATGGTTTTAAATAGATGCTACTGATCATTTTGAGGAAAAGCCCATTTATTCCTATACTCTCTAGTGTTTTTAATAGGAAAGGGTGTTGGATTTTATCAAAGGCTTTTTCTGCATCTAGTGAGATAATCCTATGGTTTTTGTTAGTTTGGTTATTAATATAATTAATTATGCTGATAGTTTTCCTAATATTGAACCAGCCCTGCATCCCTGGTATAAATCCTACTTGGTCATAGTGTATTATCCTGGGGATGACTTTCTGTAATCTCATTGCTAATATCTTATTTAAAATTTTTGCATCAATATTCATTAGGGGAATTGGTCTATAGTTTTCTTTCTCTGTTTTCACTTTACCTGGTTTAGCTATCAGCACCATATCGGTCTCATAGAAGAATTCTGGCAGTATACCTTCTGTCCCTATTTTCTCAAATAGTTTGTGTAGTATTGGAATTAATTGTTCTTTGAATGTTTGGTAGAATTCACATGTAAATCCATCTGGCCCTGGAGATTTTTGATTTGGGAGTTGGTTAATAGCTTGTTCTATTTCTTTTTCTGATATGGGCCTATTTAAATAATTTATATCCTTTTCTGTTAACCTGGGCAATCTATATTTTTGTAGATATTCCTCCATTTCATTTAGATTATCAAACTTACTGGCATAAAGTTGGGCAAAGTACCTCCTAATTATTGCTCTAATTTCCTCTTCATTGGAGGAAAGTTCTCCCTTATCATTCTTGAGACTAACAATTTGATTTTCCTCTTTCCTTTTTCTTATCAAATTAACTAAAGGCTTATATATTTTGTTGTTTTTTTCATAGAATCAACTCTTAGTTTTATTTATTAACTCAATAGTTTTCTGATCTTCAATTTTATTAATTTCTCCTTTTACTTTTAGAATTTCCAATTTGGTATTTAATTGAGGGTTTTTAATTTGTTCTTTTTCTAGTTTTTTTAATAATAAGCCCAATTCATTGATCTTTTATTTCTCTATTTTATGCAAATAAGCATCTAGAGGGGGGTGGAGCCATGGTGGCAGAGATCAGACAGGATTCTCTGTAACCTCCTCTAACCTCCCCTCAAACCAACAAAATATGAAGCCTCTAGACTGATTCTGAAGCAAAAAAATCCACAATATCTGGAGAACAACACGATTCTAGAAGAAGATACTCTGGAAGAACCTCAAAACAGGTCTGTTTTAATGGGGCAGGGGGTGGCCTACTGAACCCAGACTGCAGCGCAGGGAGACCGGGGCAGGGAGCTGGAGCAGGGAGCTGGAACAGGAGTCAGAACAGGAGTGGGAGCGTTGTGCTTTTCACACACCTGGGAGTCTTCTGCGAGCCTCTTGGAACAATTTGTCCTGATTGTGGGCAGGTGGTTTGGAGGGTCTGCCTTTTGAGGGGGAGAGATTGTGAACCACTGAACCCCTGATGAGCATCCTAACTAGCTGCCATTACACAGCACCTTAAAGCAATCAATCAAACAACAGGTCTGATAAGCACCAGAAATAATTCAATCAGCGGAGCTGCCCAGCCCCTGACATAATTCAATCAGCAGAACTGCCCAGTTCCTGAAATAACTCAATCAGCAGAACTGCCCCAGGGCAAATTAAAGCAGCTGTCCCACCTTTGCCCTAAACAGACCTCACACCTTTAAAAAAAATGAATAAAAAACCAAAAAGAGCTCTCACCATAGACAACTTTTATGGAGAGAGGGAAGAACAGACCTCAAATCCTGAGGTCCCTAAAGGTAAAGCAACTCCAGAAAAAGCCCCAAAGAGAGACATAAATTGGTCTCCATGTCACAAGGCTTTCTTTGAAGATTGCAAATAAGCATCTAGAGATATAAAATTGCCCCTTATAACCGCTTTAGCCGTATCCCACAAATTTTGGTATGTTGTCTCCTTATTGTCATTCTCCTGGATGAAATTATTGATTGTGTCTATGATTTGCTCTTTCACCCATTCATTCTTCAGGATTAGATTATTTAATTTCCAATTAACTTTTGGTTTATTTTCACCTGGCCTTATATTGCATGTGATTTTTATTGCATCATGATCTGAAAAGGATTCATTTACTATTTCTGCCTTTCTGCATTTGATTTTGAGGTTTTTATGCCCTACAACATGGTCAATTTTTGTATAGGTTCCATGGACTGCTGAGAAAAAAGTAAACTCCCTACTGTCTCCTTTCAACTTTCTCCATAGATCTATCATACCTAACTTTTCTAACAATTGGTTTATCTCCCTAGTTTCTTTCTTGTTTATTTTGTGGTTTGATTTATCTAATTCTGAGAGAGCAAGGTTGAGATCCCCCACTAGTATCGTTTGGCTGTCTATTTCTTCTTGCATCTCTCTTAATTTCTCCCCTAGGAATTTGTGTGCTATTGCACTTGGTGCATATATATTTAGTATTGATATTGCTACATTATCTATGGTACCCTTTAATAAAATATAGTTTCCTTCCTTATCTCTTTTGATTAGATCTATCTTGGCTTTTACTTTTTTAGACAGCGTGGATATCTCTTTAAGGTAGGGAAAAAAATGGCGGCTGAAGATTTTGCCCTGGGGCGCTTCGGCAAATTAATTTAAGGTGCTGGGCCGGTGGGGGCTAGGACTAAGGCCGAATTACTCCTTAAACAAGGCAAGTTTGCCAGAACACCTGTCCCCAATCAGGGCAGAGTGTCCCGAGTGCCTCAGATAAACTCCAGGTGTTTGGAATTTGGAGTTTGGAGTTTGGAGTTTTTTTCCAGGCTGAGCTGAGCTGAGCTGAGTCCCACCCTCACTTCTGGCCTCCACCAGAGTTCTCTGACACCGGAGTCTTCTTTTTATCCTTCTGTCCGAGCTAGACAAACCTGATGTGAAGTTTTTCAGAGATATCTGCAAGCAGTATCCAAATATTTCCTGATTCGTTGACTTGAAGATCAGTTCAGAGGCTTATTTTATTGTTGATTTGAGAGAAGTTCGGAGGAGGACGCAGAGAGTCACCTTTTCACTCCGCCATCTTGGCTCCGCCTGAATACTAACTTTTAAGGGATTATTCCTTTTGCCTTGGCTTAATATTTCATTTTGCATTTGAACAATTCTACTTTTTAAAGGGTTGTTTCTTCAGATGAATTTTCCCCTATTTGCCTGTTTTAATTTGTGCTTCCTTTTTTCCAAACTGTGGACTCCTTTTTCATGTTTTTCTTCTTATTCATGTCATTCCTTCTCTCAATTTTTCTTCTACCTCTCTTCTGTAATTTAAAAAAATCTTTTTTTGGCTTTTCCAGGAGGCTTTTGGGGGGGGTCTGAGATCAATTCATGCATCTCTTTGAGTTTTTGCATGTAGATATTTTGGCATTGTTTACTTTTTCTAAACTCGTGTTTGCATCTTTCTTTTTGCCACAATAAGATTTCTGTGATAAGGGATTGCTTCCTTCCTTCTTTCCTTTTTTCCTTCCTTCCCTCTTTCCTTCCTTCCTTCCTTCTGCCTTTTTAAATCTCAGGCTAATAATTTCAAAATGAAATAGAGGCTTTTGAAGTATTCCTGATGAAAAGACAAGAGATGAATGGAAAATGTTACTTTCAAATGCAAGACTGAAAAGAAACATTAAAAGGTAACTATGAAAGGGAAATCATAAGCCACCCAATAAAATTAAACTGTTTACTCTTCTATGCAGCAAGATGCTAAACATATCTTATTAAACTCAAGCAGCTAGGAGGATTCTATCAAGGAAAAACATTTGGAAGTGAGCCAAATTAGGTCAGGATGATGTCAAATAAATGGATATGCTACTAATATGAATGCTCTAGGAGAAGGTAGAAGGGAGAGAAAGAATGGAGAAAAGTATCTCAAATAAAATAGCTGTAAAAGGAAGAGTTTTTGTGGTGTAGCTGAAAATGAGTGGGGCAGCCAGTGCTTGAACCTCACATCTAAATGGGTTCAAAAGGGAGTTCATGCATGTGCATGTGTGTGTGTGTGTGTGTGTGTGTGTGTGTGAGTGTGTGTGAGTCTGTTTTCACTTGGTCTCAAAAAACTGTCTTATCCTATAGGTAATTAGGAGGATGGGATAAGTAAGGAAAAAAAGTGGTGATAAAAACATGGGCACATAAAAGAAGACAGTGATCATATGCAAAACTGATATTTTAGGAGGGAAAGGACAAAAAAGACAGAAAAGGACCAACAAAATAAAGTAGGAGGGAGGGAAAGGTATAGTTAGGAAAAAAATAAATAAATAACTATAAATGGGACAAACTCAGCCATAAAATGGAAGTGGGTAGCAAAATGGATTAGAAACCGAGAAGTCAGAAGTGTATGATTTTATTTATCATTTGTTTTAATAATCTTACCTAAAACAAAAGGAGAAACACAGAGTTAAATTAGGGGGCTGGAGCAGCAACTGGCATACCTCAGCTGAAGTAGAAATGCAGGAGTAACCAAAATGAACTCAGATAAAACAAAAGCACAAGTAGCCTAAATTAAAAGTTTAGTTCTTTGACTCGATTATTCTTTAAAATAGATTATTTCAGTGCAGCTAAGTGGAACAGTGGATAGAGCACCAGTCCGGAAGTCCGGAGGACCTGATTTCAAATCTGGTCTCAGAAACTTAACAGGTTCTAGCTGTGTGACCCTGGGCAACTCAACTCCAATAGCATCAGCAATATATGTATATATGATATCCTTTGGTTTTCATGCCTTAAAACAAGGTGAGTTTTTGTGAGGACCCCATGTACAGCTGAGCAAAATTTATGTTTCTCTCTATTCCCATTCAGTTTTCTTCAGAGTTCTATTATATCTAACTTTTCTAAATTTCTTTTTCATCTACTTAACTTCTTTCTCATTTTTTTAAAATGCAAATTTGACTAATTCTAAGAGGGGAAAGTTGCAGTTATCCATTAGTGTAGTTCTGAATATTTCTTTCTCCAATTATTTAACTTTTCCTTTAAGAAGTTGAAAAATCTGTGATTTGCATGTGTGTTTACTATTGCTACTACTTCATTTTCTTGTGTTATTTTAAAGCAAAAATGTAGTTTCCTTGCTTATCTCTTTGAAGTAGGTCTGTTGTTGCTTTTGTTTGTCTGAAACCTTTCTCAATACTGGTTTGGGTCTTGATGTTCCTTGTCCCCACTGTAACTTTTTAGACTCATTTTTATTGCTAATTTTCCCAGCTCATTCACTGGACTTTACATTTATATTAATATTTTCTGTTTCAGTAGTGGGAGTACTTTGGGAAAGGCAATCTCAGACCCATCAGCCTTTCTGTTGCTGCTATTTTCAGAACTAATTCTGTATTTCAATCATTGCAGGGTAATGGGATTTGGGTTGAGGTGTGGTCACTGCTTTACTGCTCTGTTCTATGGTTCTTACCCAGGAAGAAGTTCTGATCTCTTGAGACTGCAGTAAATATAGCTACATAGGGTTCCTGCTACCTTACAACTGTTGAAGTTCAAAAAGAGAACCTCAAAGT
>JAJPUD010019451.1:0-26536 GCA_023553655.1 Myrmecobius fasciatus | reverse complement strand
CTCTGAGGTACTACTACATACCTCTTAGATTTACTAAGATGACAGGAAAAGATCATGATAAATGTTGGAGAAGATGTGGGAAAATTGGTACATTAATACATTGTTGGTGGAGTTCTTAACTAATTCAACCATTCTGGAGAACAATATGTGTAACTATGCCCAAAGGCCTATAAAACTGTGCATGCCCTTGATCCAGCAGTGTCTCTACTGGGCATGTATCCCAAAGAGATCATAAAAAGGGAAAAGAACCCACATGTACAAAAATGTTTGGAGCAGCCATTTTTGAAGTGTCCAAGAAGTGGAAACTAAGTGGATGCCCATCAGTTGGAGAATGGCTGAATAAGTTATGGTATATGAATATTATGGAATATTGTTGTTCTATAAGAAACAATCAGCAGGATAATTTCAGAAAGGCTTGGAGAGATTTACATGAACTGATGCTAAGTGAAGTGAGTAGAAGCAGGAGAACATGGTATTCAGCCACAAGATTATGCGATGATCAGTTCTGATGGCTGTGACTCATTTCAACGATGAGGTGATTCAGGTCAATACCAATAGATTTGTGATGGGAGAGAGCTAACTATATCCAGAGAAAGGACTGTGGGGACTTAATGTGGATCACAGCATAGTATTTTCACCATTTTTTATTCTTGTTTTTTTTCTTTCTTATTTTTTCCCTTTTTGATCTGATTTTTCTTGTGCAGTATGATAATTTGTGAAAACATGTATAGAAAAATTGTACATGTTCAACCTATTCTTGCTATCTTGCTTGCTATCTAAGTATAAGGGTGGGGGGAATGGAGAGAGAAAAAATATGGAACACAAAGTTTTCCAAGGGTAAATGTTGAAAACTATGAATATATTTTGAAAATAAAAAGCTAAAAAAAAGAAATAAAATAAGTATGTCCATAATAGAATAGGAAAAAAAAGATGATTGTACATTAAACTATAAATCCATCTTCTACAATAGCTATTCCTTTTAAATATATGATTATCATGTAATTTCTTTTTCCTTTTGTTTTTCTCATCCTCCTCTTGCCTTAGAAATGACTACCACTTGACACAGGTATGTGTATGCATACATATAGAACATATGCACATATATATTAATATGTTAAATCATTCTGTACATACTTATTATTATCAGTTCTTTATGTGGATCAGTCTTTCTTCATAGGTCCTTTGTAAGTAATTTGGGTATTTATAATAATCAAAATGACTGTCAATAGGTTTTAAAAGTACATTCACATGGATTATCTCATTTGATCAATATAATCTCACGAAGCAGATTAAATATGAATTATTTCAGTTTTATAGGAGAAGACACTGGGAGACTAAATGACTGATCAAATGTCATTTATTCAGTCATTCATTCAATAAGCCTTTATTAATTTTATAATATATGCAGAGCCTCTAGTTAGACATTCTGCTGGATACAATATTTTGATAAGACAAAATTCCTACCTTTATGGAGCTTATAAAAAGCTCCATAAGCTCCATAAGCTCTCACATCTAAGAAGTAGTATATCTTGGAATAAAAATCCAGATCTCATGATGAAGTCTAATGTTTTGTCCAGGGCTGACTGAATTAGGACCAATTTCTAACCCATTGTACTATATTCACCAAACAGTTATTTTGTTCAAGATACTAGAAGTCTATCAACTTGAAGAAATAGTATCTACAAGATGCTGATGCTTCTATTTGGTTATTTCAGCTTCCATTGTAATCAATGGAGCTTGGAAATTTTCAAATGACACAAGACTAGTCATTTTTACATTGTGTCTATGAAAGAATGGTACAGCACAAAGCCTATTCTTGTTTCATTGGGTTTTGAGTGCAGCCCTTTTCGTCCCTTAATTTCCCTAATTAGTCTCAATTGTGTTCTCCTTCTAAGTTAGCAGGCCAAGATGGTATCTGCTTTATTGCCATGGGAGGAAAACTTGCCCTTATTGAACTTTATTAGAAACTCCATTCTCTCATTTAGAATCCTATTAAGTTTCCCCCTGGCATTTTCTAAATCAATTAGTTTTAGCCTTGCCCTCCTTAATATGCTTCTTTTGGAGGCTCCTAATTTTAGTCCCTAACTCTGGTATTTGTAGTTGCCTTTTCCTTTTCTTTTGGGCAAAGATTTCAATCAATTTTCCCTGCAATACTGCTTTGCTAGCATCCCACAGAGTCATATCTGTGACCTCACCATTATCATTGTCTGCTAAATATTCAGCCCATATGTCTTTGCGCTTTTCCCTAAACCATTGCTGCTGAAGGAAGTAATTATTACTTTACCATCTTAGCACTCCCCTGTTGCCTTTTAAGTGAACAAATTCTATGCCCAAGTGAATCATTGCAGGGTCCAAAACTAGAATCTTGTCAATAGAGCAGCAACTTTGCCCTTAAGCTCTAGTGGGAATGAAGTGGTGGGGGTTGAGGAATAAGAAATGGTTCTGGAGGAGGTTTTAGAAAATAAAATGTGAGTTGTGAGCGTTTAAAAAAATCAATATAGGTGGTTAAATGGGGTTTATGAGATCAAAATTTGAAGGCAATTAAAATCTATGACCATGAATTCCTTTCCCAGTGACAATCATGAATTTCTTTAATTAGCTGTTCAGTAGAAACATTTAATGAATTAAAAATGGTGGATTTGGTAAGGATTTTTAGATGATCATTTAAGCCCATTCATTTTTACAAATGAACAAACTAAGGTCTAGAAAGATAAAGCAGTTAGTCCACCATCATCTGAGCATTGTAATAATTAAGACTTAATGCCAATCATATATTGGCCTTGATTATAATGATGTTCAATGCTTTCCAAGACTGAATTGGAAGGGAGAACGAGGAATATATCTTTTCATAGATAAATATCTTGGACATTGGAGGTATCATAATATCATGAAATAAGCTCATAAAGGAACTTTTCTTCCCTTCTGTCTTCCTCCTCCTCCTCTTCCTCTTTCTCCTCTTTCTCTTGCTCCATGTTTTTTCTTTTGCCATCACTCACCACCAAAATCATCAAAATCACCACCCTTCCTCTTTCTCATTCTTCAGTTAATACTATTATTATCCTATTATAATCATACGAAAATGTCTTCAATTAAATACAAAAATATTCTTTAAGAATGTAATATTTCTTTGTTAGCTGAAAAACAACTGAAGGACAAAATGGCAGTGGGTCAAACAGAAAGATTAAAATGATGCAAAAGTTAAGAAAATTTTGTATTTTTCTTTTTAAAACTATTCTCATTGCATATATAAAAACTGGGGAAGAAAAAAGAAAAAAATGGGCAAATGATCCCAAGAAACATGAAATATCTTATGATTCTTGGAAGTTGGCATTTGGAATTGAATATGACAAAGAACAACATTGAAGCATTCGGAAGTTCAGTTTTTAAACAGAATTTCCAATGCTGAAATAGAAAAGCTCTCTTAAAATTTCCATGTCCCTAAAGTATATTTAATAAAACAATGAAGCAGCCATGGAAATCATCACTAAACACATCTCTTTTCAAATTATTTCGGGTGTTGAATCATATTCCCTGCAATAAAGGGGGCCCCTAGCTAGGTGTTGGGAATCTTTGGTTGCCATAAATGCTCAAGCACAGAAGTTGTTTCCAAGTGTATTCACAAAGGACTCTTCTAATCCTATTCAGTTCTCCTATTACCATTTTATTAGCTTTCAGAAGGTAATCTAGCAACAATGCTTTGGAAACCAAACACGGTTTTGATTTACGTTTCTAGAAGCTACTATGCTTAATTGTTATATCTGCTCCTGTAATATTTTTGTTTGAATATAAAGAGGGCTCTCTTGACTTTTGAATTTAATAGTTTTAGTCAGTGGCAGCCTTAGAATTGGGATAGATACTTTAGGATGACTAGAAAGCTATTAAAAGACACCTATTGTGGCCTTCCCTGCTCTACTACCCTACCAAAAAAAAAAAAAAAAAAGATTTCTTCCATTGACTTCCATTGACTTCTTTTGGGAGTAAGTAAACAAGCTCCCTCATAAAACTCTTGATATGATTCATTAATTAATTCAACATCGTTGAATAGTAAGCATGCTATTAAGTACACCTTGCTAACAGAATGCGTAAAGAATTTCAAGATTTATCATCCATTCAATAGATTTAAAAAAAAAAAAACCTTTTTTTTTCATCAAGAAAAATTTTAGTATTCATTTTTACAAGATTTTGAGTTTCAAATTGTTCTCCTTCCTTTCTGTTTTTCTCTTCTTCCCCTTTTCAAATGATGGCAGATAATTGAGTATAGTTTATATATGTGCTGTCATATAAAACGTATTTTCATGTTAGTCATAGTGTTAAAAGAAGAAGCAGATCAAAGGGGGAAAAAGAGAATGAATAAAGTAAATGAAAGAAATGTTTTGATCTTCATTCTATTTGGATTAAATAACTTTTTTCCTCATGAGTATTTGTACTTGTCTTACCACAGATTATTCAAAAGTTCCCCACTTGATGATATTCCTTCAATTTACAATTCTTTGCTACCACAAAAGCTGCTATAAATATTTTTGTAAATGTGTGTCCTTTTTCCTTTTAATAGGTACTTTTGGGGTACAAAGATTATACACAGTTTGGTTGCCCTTTGGGCAGATTTCCAAATTGCGCTCCAGGATGGTGGGATTAGTTCACAACTTCAACCACAATACATTGCTATGTCAATTTTCCCATATCCTCTCCAATATATATCCCTTTCCTTTTTTTTGTCATAATACCAATCTGATAGGTGTGAAATGGTATCTCAGAGTTGTTTCAATTTGCATTTCTCTAATCAAAAGTGATTCAGAACACTTCTTCCTATATCTATAGGTAACTTTGATTTCTTCATCAAAAAATTGCTATTCACATCCTTTAATCATTTATCAATGGGGGAATGACTTGTATTCTTGTACATTTGAATCAGTTCTCTACATACTTGAGAAATGAGACCTTTATGAGAGACCCTTTATGTAAAAGACTGTTTCTCACTTTTCTGCTTTCCTTCTAATCTTGGTTGCACTGATTTTTGTTTGTACAAAGTTTTTTTTTAATTTAATATAATCAAAATTATCTACTTTGCATTTTATAATGCTCTCTGTCTCTCACTTGACTATGAATTCTTCCCTTCCCCGTAGATTTAACAGGTAGATTGTCCCTTTGCTCTTCTAATTTGACTATGGTGCCATCTTTTATGTCTAAATCATGCACCCATTTTGAACTGGTCTTGGTAGTGTGAGATGTTAGTCTTACCTAGTATGTGTCCTATTGTTTTCTAATTTTCCCAGCATTTTTTTCAAATAGTAAGTTCTTATTCTCAAAGCTGGGGTCTTTGCGTTTATCAAATATTAGGTTTCTATAAGAATTGACTACTGTATCTTATATACCAAATCTATTCCAATGATCCACCACTCTATTTCTTAACTAATACCAGATAGAATTGATGATTACTGCTTTATAATGTAATCTGAAATCTGGTATTACTCAGCTACCTTCTTATTTTTTTTTCTTTTTTCTTCATTTTCCATTAATTCCCTTGATATTCTTGAACTTTTGTTCTTCTGGGTGAATTTTTTTTTGTTATAAGTTGTAGTCCTATGAGATAATTTTTGGTAGTTTGGTGTAGGACTAAACTAATTTAGTCAGAATTGTCATTTTTAGAATATTGGTTTGGACTATCCAAGAGCAATTGGTATTTTTCAAATTGTTTACTTTAGCTCTATCTTTATTTGTGTGAAAATGCTTTTATAGTTGTGTGGTATAGTTCCTGGGCTTGTCTTGGCAGGTATTTTATATTATTTACAATTATTTTAATGGACTTTCTCTTGCTGGGTTTTGTTGGTCATACACAGAAATGCTGATGCTTTGTGTGGGCTTATCTTACATTCTGCAACTTTGTTAAGTTGCTAATTATTTCAAATAAGTTTTTAGTTGTTGCTCTAGGGTTCTCTAAATATACCATCATATCATCTGCAAGATTGATAGTTTTTAATTTTTTCTTCTCTTATTGTTACAGCTACTATTTCTAGTGATATAATGAATAATAGTGATGATAATGGACATCCTTGTTTCTCCTCTGATCTTATTGGGAATAATTCTAGCTTATTCCTTTTTACATATAATGTTTGCTGATGGTTTCAGATAGATACTGCTTGTCTTTTTAAGAAATGAGATTTTATTCCTATGCTCTCTGGTGTTTTTTAATAGGAATGGGTGCTGTTTTGTAAAAAAAAAATTTCTGCATCTATTGAGATATCATATGATTTCTGTTAGTTTTCTTAGTGGTATGATCAATTATATTGATAGCTTTCCTAATATAGAATCAATCCTGCATTTTTAATGTAAATTTCACCTGATCATAGCGTATAATTTGAATCAATGTTCATTAGGGAAATTAGTCTATAATTTTTCTCTCTGTGTTTTATCTCTTCTTGGTTTAGGTACTAATACCATATTTGTGTCATAAAAGGAATTTGGTAGGACTGCTCCATTCCCTATTTTTACAAATAGCTTGTTTATTAGAGTTAGTATCAGAATTAATCATTCTTTAAATGTTTGGTAGAATGCACGCCAAAAAATCATCCTGTATCTATTTTTCAGGTCACATATTTTCCCCATGAAGTATTTTACATTTTATTACATTTTTTTCACTTTTTGAATTGTTTGATTGATTCTTGATGTCTTTTTTATAGAGCCATTAGCTTCCTCTTCCCTAATTCTAACTTTTAATGTCCTTTCCTCAATTAGCTTTAGTAGTTTTTATTTTTATTTTTTTTTGCACTTGGCCAATCATTCTTTAAGGAGTCGTTTGTTTCAGTGGATTTTTAAAATCACCATTTTCATTTGGTCAGTTGCCCTTTTGAACCAGTTTTCCAATCATTGGCTTATTTTTTCGTAATTCTTTTGCATTACTCTCATTTCTTTTACCAGTTTTCTTCTTCCTCTTTGTCATGACTTTTAAGTTCCTTTTTGAGCTCTTCCATTAATTTTTTCTGGGCGTGAGACAAATTCCCATTTTTTTTCCTTTGGGGTTTTGCCTATAGTTTCTTTGGCATTGTTATACTCTTTCTTATCACTATAACTTTCTAGGTTTAGTTTTTTTTGCCCATCTTTTTTTTTTAATTTGGGAGTAGTACTGATGGATTTTTTCTTTTTTTTAAATTGGAGTTTTGCTCCCAGGGTGGAAGGAATACTCTTTCACACCTCTTGTGCCCTGGCTGTTCATCCTGATAATGTCCTATGGTCATGGAGGATTCTTATGTCTAGTGCTGTATTGAGGAGGTAAAGTGGATAGTGGATGGTGCTGCTGGAGGGTGGTAGCTTCCCTGATGCTGAATTGGGGTCCTAGTGGTGGTCTCTAGTATGTACTAAAGCCTGTTGGGGTGTTTCTGGGTTTTCCTGCAAATACTTCTGAAGGCTGCTTGTTTGCTTGGGATTGAACTGAAACACATAGAGATCTGGCCTCTGAAGAATGCCTTTTTGCCCAGAGTTGTTCTGAAATATGTGGGAATTTGGCTTGTAGAGGATGTCTGTTTGCCTGGGGCTCCCCAAGCTATGACAAGGCAGCTGTTGGGATCCTGTTGCTGGCCTTCCTCAGTCCATCACACTGAAGCTCAAAATCTCCTACTTCTTTGCTGGGGATAGTGCTTGCTGCCAGTTTTCTTTTCCTTTTTTTTAATTTTTAAAGCTTTTTATTTTCAGAACATATGCATGGATAATTTGACAACATTGACCCTTGCATAAGCTTGTGTTTCAGATTTTCTCCTCTTTCCCTACACCCTCTCCCCTAAATGGCAAGCAATCCAATATGTATTAAACATGTTAAAATATGTTAAATCCAACATGTATAAACATTTATATAATTCTCTTGTTGCACAAGAAAAATAGATTAAAAAAAAGAAAGTAAATGAGTAAGAAAACAAAATACAAATGAACAACAACAAAAAGAGTGAGAATGCTATCTTGTGGTCTACACTCAGTTCCCACAATCTTCTCTCTGGGTGTAGATGGCTCTCTTCATCACAAGATCCTTGGAACTGGTCTGAATCATCAGAATTGATTGTTGTATAATATTGATGATGTCTTCTGGTTCTGCTCATTTCACTTTTGCTGCCAGTTTTCTGAGAAACTTTCTAGATGGTACCTCCCCTGTCCTTACCTAAGTGAGACAGACTCCTCCTGCTGATCTTCCAAGTTTCTTGGGCTAAAAGATTATTTTACTCCCTTTACCTGCTGGTTCTGTCAATCCAGTTCTTATATTAGGGCCTATTTTATGGTTTCCCAGAGGTGAACGTGGAAGAGTTGCAGTGATTCACTGCTTACTCCACTATGTTGGTTCCCAGAAGTCTTGCATTCAACATTATATCGAACAGATTTCCTAAGTGTTTTAAATAAGGTAGTTATTATGATGAAACAATGATTAATAAAAGAGTCACATTCCTTGTCCTCAAAGAGCTTTCAATCTAATAGGACAGGTGTGATAAATACCAATGCAAAATAAAGTGCTATGACAATACAGAGGCAGGAGAATTTATATGCATTTAAGGGCGATGAGAAAAGACTCATACATCACATAGGTAGTATTTATTGGTCCTTAAAAAGTAAGATGTTGACAGATAGAAATAGAGGTGGGGTAGATAGACATTCTAAGCAGATTAAATACATGTTGCACAGTGCAGTCTAACATGAAAAATGGTGACCTGGAAATCAAGAGACTTGGAATTTCGGCTGTTCAGCCAAAAACTAACATTGTAATTTTGATTCAGTCACATAATCTTTCAATATATACATACATGCATAATATATGTATTTACATACATGTGTATATACACATATATTCATATATACATGTGTATATTTAGATATGTATGTATTTATTGAATATGTGTATGTATATATGTGATATTTATATATTTATATTTATTTATCTATATGAGAGAAAGGAAGGAAATAAGAAAGCAGGAAGATAGGGAAAAAGGGACAATCATTGCTTATAAGTAAAATTACAAATTCCTATTTTTTAAAAGCTCCTCTCAATTTTTCCTCAATTTACTTTTCTTGCTTCCTTATAAAAAGTAAAATTAAAAAATTTTTTGAATAGACTTATTTATTACCTGATGCAATCATCCTATATTCTCCTTCTTTTAGCCAAAAATCCTTTGCAGTCTGGATTCTGATTTACTCAATTGTAACTGTTCTTTACAAAGCTATCAATGATCTTTCATTTTGCATAGTGCCTTCTCTCAGTCCTCCATCTTATTTAGTTTGCTACATTTGAAGCTATTAATCACTATCATCTCTGGACACTATTCCTTTCAGAGTTTTCTTTATACTTTTCTATCCTGTTTCTCTCCCTATCTTCCTGTCTATTCTTTCTCAGTTTCTTTTGTTGATTCATCACCTATATCCTCTCCTTAGCTGTCAGTTTTTCTAGTTTCTCTGTACTGTTTTCTCATTTCTATATTTTCTCTCTTGATGACATTATCAATAGGCATCAGCTTAATTATCATTTCTCTGATGATAACTGAGAGATCTAAATATCCTTACCTAGTCTCTCACTTGAACTCTAATACCACATTACAAATTGCCTACTGCACATTTCAAACAGTAATATGTCAGAGATATCGCAAACTCAATATTCCCAAAACAGAATTCATTATCTTTTCTCATGGATCCACCAATCTACCAAACTTCCATTTTTTAATTAAAAGATCTCCTAATTTACTAATCTAATCTTATTGTTATCCTCCACGCTTTCATTTTACAAGGGAATAATATTTTCCCAAATATTGTCATTTTTATCTCTACAACATTTTATATTTAACTTCTTATCTGTACTCACACTGCTGCTATTTAGTTCTGGCTTTTTTCCTTTAGCTAGATTATTGCGATTGCTTCCTAATTGGTTTCCTTGATTCATTTCTATCACCACCACTCCAGTTCATTTTCTACATTGACAAAAAATAATTTTACTTCAGTGAAAATTTGACCATATCACTCTCCTATGCAACTTTAATGGTTCCATGACACATTTAAAATAAATAATAAATTTCTCTATTTGGCTTTTAAATCCTTCATACTCTGACTTTAAATTATCTTTCCAATATCATTTTATATTACTCCATCTCCCATACTCTACAGTAAAGCCAAATTGGTCTATCTCTCCTGTTTTTAAAAAAAATATCTTTATTTGACTCTGAACTTAAGAAATAAAATAAGCATAACGGAATGCAAAAAAGATGACGGTACATGAAATTGCAGATCTATTATGTATAACTCATTATTCCTTTTAAATATTTAATAAAACTATCCTGTAATTTTATTTTTACCTTTTTTTTCCTTCCCTCCATTTCCTTCCTCTCTTCCACACACATAATATACCAACCTCCCTTTCTCTGTATTTTTCAACTCTGCCTTTTATTATTGTCAGTTATAGCAATCATGTTTGACTCTTTGTGAGCCCATTTGGCAAAAGTACTGGATGGATTTGCCATTTCCTTCTGCAGCTCATTTTACAGATGAGGAAACTGCAGCAAACAAGGTTAAGTGACTTGTCCAGGACCACAAAGCTAGGAAATATCTGTGACCAGATTTGGACTCAGGCTTTCTTGATCGCAGGCCTGGTGATCTTTCTCAAAGATACAGCTTAAGCATCACCTTTTACATAATGCTTTTCTTGATACCCCCAGTGGCTAACATTTTTCCCTGTATTTTATTGGATTGATCTCTTTGTATTTTTTTCTGTATATAATTACATTTGTTCACATAAGTTCATGTTTATGTTTTCCTGGAGCATGTAAATTTTTTGAAAGAAGAGATCATTTCACTTTTCATTTTTGTATTCCTAGCATTTTACACAGTACACATAACATGTACTTAATTCATGCAGGCTGATGGATCAAAGGATTTGACCAAGTCCCTGACATGATCATAACTTTGTGTTAGGATGATCACTCTAGAGGCACTATACAACAAGTAAAAAAAAAAAAAACAAAAACAAAAACTTTGAATAGAAAGTTTAAGAGTATGAGAAAAAAAACCCAGTAAGTTGCAGGAAATATTTTGATAGTGTGGGAAATGAAAGAAGTTATAAATGTGGGAGAAACTGGGAAACAACAGAATTTTTAAAAAGAGCAGAACGTATTTTAAATTGAATATAATCTTATTGTTAAAGTAGTGTGAAGGGAAGGGAGAAACTAGGGAACCTATTAATAGGGAAAATGATATTACCATTTGTAAAAATGTGAACTAGTCTGATTTCTGACCTGTCACTTTTAGCTCCCTAATAAAATGAGAGATGATTTTTGCTAAAGGAGAAAGGTCAGAAAAGATCAGTAATAAAGAAAAAGTGACTTTGAAGACAAGGATAAAAGAAGAAAGAAGAAGAAAAAGAAAGAAGAAGAAGAAAAAGAAGAATAATCAACAAAAAAGCTGTAGGGATGCTAACAGATAGAAATAATCTCCCAGAAGGGGATGACCATAGACCAATGAAACTTCAACTATTTTGCTGTTTTACTTAAAACTGTCTTGGTGAGTGAGAAAAGTAACTTAGAGGATAATCAATGCTATGATAAATGAAGATGACCTTTTTCTTGCACTCTGTCAAGCTCCTTATTCAGACATCTTAGGGAGTTCAGGTTTATCAACTGGCTTCATAGACCACTTCCCTAGGGAGTTTGAAGTATAAGCACTTATCTGCTTTTTCAATTTCCAGAAGAGTCTTGAAACATCTCAGTAAATATGCTCAGCAGCCAGGATGTCATGAAAGAGCTTATTTCATGACCCTTTGCTCTCTTGAAAGTCTCCTTAATTAAAACATATGCACAAACACACACACACAAACATGGGAGAAGAATATGATATTTAAGAAAACACCTTATATCTTCTGATAAATATCTAATATTGACCTGAGATATTCTCTTTCCTTAGGATTTCATCATGTATTCTTAGCAACAACAACAGCAACAACAAAAAACCCTCTCCTGATTTTTAAAAAATATATAGATTAAAAACTTCCCTACGGTTAAATGAAATAAAAAATCATGTGGTCATTCTTGGTATGAGTGAGTCTGGTTATAGACAACCTGATTATAAAAATCTGGACTTTCACAATTGATGTATTTGGTAATGATTGTGTACTTGATGAAATATGCTCAATATAAATGTGGTCATAGTATGATGTTATTACAATTGTTAGTTTATCCAGTTTCAATTAATAATGATAAAGAGCATGGTGATTTTGTTAGAGAGTTAGTCTTTAATTATGATTTCATTGGTATAGAGAAGTCTCTGATGAGAAAATGTCTTTTACTGATACAGATTGGCCCTTTCTCTACATATTACAATTTTAGAGTATTGTCTGGGGACATTGAGAGGTTAAGGACTTGCCCAGGATCTTAGAGACAGCATGTATCAGAGGCATATCTTCCTAGACTGAATATTCACCATCATTTCTCTTGTGGTGATGTTAGTGGTGGTGGTAGTTGTTGTGGTGGTGATAATCATAAATTAATAGTTAAAATGGACATTAGAGATAATTATTCTAATTCTAAAATATTACTTACAGTAGTAGTAGAAGTATTAGTAGCAAAAAACAAATAGAAAATTCCTTTAAAAACTCCTATTTAGCATTTTATTTTTGTCTCTGTTGAATAATTAATGAAGGAGTAGATTGATTCTGACATCTTTTTCTTGACTTATAAAAAGCATCATGACCCAATTCATGTGGGGGATTTGTAGTTCAACTTATTATCAAGAAACAAACATGTAAATACTAAGTTATAAATGGGCAAACATTTTTGTAGATTTAAGTGCAGTTGAATCAAATTTAGAATTTTTGTACAGATCACAGGAATGTGTGCCAGTGAGCAACATAGTACTTCACTTGATTCAGAATCATGTAAGTATGGATTGGGTCTTCCTATATAGATATAGATAAAGAGAGCTATTCATTCTACCATTTTTTCATACTCATATCTTGCTTATGCCTACCTATAACCAGAGATTATCATCATCATCACCATGATCATCATCATCTTACTCATCGCCAGTGCATGGAACATTAGACATGGAGACAGGAAGACCAGGATTTGAAAATTTCCTCAAAGTTGTGAAATGACCCAACTATTCTGGAGAGCAATTTGGAACTATAAAAACCCTAAAATTCTGCATATCCTCTGACCCAGCAGTGCCAGTAGTTAGTCTGTATCCCAAAGAAATCACAAAGGAGAGAAAAGGACCCACATGTGCATATATATTTGTAACAGTTCTTTTTGTGGTGGCAAAGAATTGAAAAATGAGTAGATGTCCATCAATTGGGGAATATCTGAACAAGTTATAGCATATGAAAGTAATGGAATATTATTGTTCCATAAAAAATGAGCAAGCTGATTTTAGAAAGGTCTGGAAAAATTTACATAAACTGATGCTGAATGAAAAAAGCAGAACCAAGAATACATAGTAACGGCAAGATTGTGGGATAATAAACTATGACAGACTTGATTCTTTTCAGTGGTCCCAATAAAGTTTGAATGGAAAATGCCATCCACATTCAGAGAAAGAACCATGGAGACTTAATGTAAAGCAACATATGCTATATTCACTTTTTCTCTCTTTTATTCTGTTTTATTTTTCTCTTGTGGCTTTTCCCTTTTGTTCTTATTTTTCTTTTCCAACATGATTCATAAGGAAATATATTAAAAGTGAATGTACAAGGGGCAGCTAGGTGGCGCAGTGGATAGAGCACCAGCCCTGAAGTCAGGAGGACCTGAGTTCAAATCTTGTCTCAGACACATAACAGCTGTGTGACCCTGGGCAAGTCACTTAACCCCAATTGCCTCAGGGGAAAAATGAATGTACATATATAACAAAAATCAGTCAATCAGTTAATTTAAAAAAATTTAAATACCTCAGAAGCTTACCCTATGTGTGATCCTGGGCAAGTAATTGGACTACAATTCTTTCATCTATAAAAGGAAGAGGCTGAACTAGATAATCTTGAATAGATAAAACTTTGTTGGGTTTTTTTTTTTTTGACCAAAGAAACTTTGAAATTGTCTTCTAAGGTATGTGTAAGAGCTATGATCAGTTTCAGAGAAGTTCCCACAGTGATAAAAACACAGATACTTGAAGATGTAAAATAGAGATGTATATATTTGTTATCTCTCTGTGTGTATTTCTTTGTATATGTGTGTGTATTCCTATATGTGTATATGGATAGAAAGATAATCTCTAACAATTTCTAATGATAGCATGTTATCTTGCTAGAATGTTATCAGTCATGTAATTGGCTTTTATCTCTTTATCTGTGACAACCTGAAGATGAAAGTAACACACACACACACACACACACATGTACAAATTCTTTTTGATAACAGACAAAAAAAGACTAAGAGAAGCTAATTATTACTTAAGCTTATAAAATACCTTTTGATTTAATTTGCTCTGAAAGCAAATAAGATGGGAGAGTCAGAATTAACCCAAAGTAAATGTACCACATTGTAGTTACTTCTCTGGAAAAGGGTTCATTGTGGGCCAATGACATACACTCTTAGATTTTGAATGATCTGAATTTCTCAGAAAATGTCTTGTTCAAATACCCTCTACTATTGAATTAAAGACTGAGACTAATCTGGGTTCCTCTGAAGTAACTCCTGTGAAGTGCTTAGCATAAAGAGATAAGTTATTAAGATCTTTGAACAATCCAGTTCCCTTTGGAAATTTCATAGTACAAGCTGTGCCCTGTAGCAGTAGATAACTTGGTTGAGGGGTTGACAGGGCTCCTCAAGATTAATAGCCTAGTTAATAGTCATAAATACTGAGCAAAAGAAAAATACTATTGTAAATGAGCTAGTAGAACTAATACCACAGACTTATTCTTAGAAAAATATTATGGAGAATCTTGTATAAAAGCACAAGTTGAGGAAATTGTTAAGTTCCTTAAGGGAAGGGACCATCTTTCACCTCTTTTTGTATCCCCAGAACTTAGCACAGTGCTAAGCACACCGTAGATGCTTAATAAATATTGATTGAGTTGAGAGATTACTTGATTCTCGCACCAAGGTTAATTTATTTTCACAGGTAGAGAACCCTGTTCTTCAGGAACAAATGGTAATTTAGTAATGGATAGTGGTTTTTAAAGACTATCATTCTATAGCTAAACACAACTCCATTACTTCAAGGGAAAACTACAATAATTTGAAGAAATGGTTTATGTCAATCATCACTTACCCATACTTACCCAGGCATCAGCAAATCTTGATAATGCCAAAAAACATCTTTGTTCTAGCAAGTTCAATAACACTGAATACCTTTACCAAGGAGCAATGAAATGATTTGGCAATACAAATCCTTGTCAGAAAAAAAGTTTAAATCTCAGTAGGTTCAGAAAGTAGGAGTGCATTGATAAATGTTTAACAGTCAGCTCTCTAGGTGAAAAATATTTTAAAATTATATACTTTTAAGTCTATTATGCATCATATACATTTTCTCTATCACTTTCTTAAGTGTAGACAATCAACAAAACAATAAATCAAGTCCTGATTTGTAAAATTTGCTGATTTACAAGATGTCAATATTCACCTTGAAAGTTCAACAGTAGATTGTGCAAGCCAAATATAATTGGTTCAAATATATATCTGTTGGAAAAATTTGAAACTCATACTTAATTTCTAGATTACATATGGCAATAATATTTAAAAATTATAGATTATGAAATAAGTAAATCTATATAGATATATGCTTTTAACATCTACTTTATATGGGTCATTATGTAGTTGAAATGATCCTGTGTTCTTCTATGCAATTCAAAAAAAGATTAAATTCTCATGGGACCTGCTAAGATAGAAAATCATCAAGTATGAGTATGTTGACAGACTAGAAAGTATTCAAGAATCCACTTGCTTATTTTGAAAGATTCTTTATCAGAATATTGATCATCATGTGTTGTTTGTTGGGGTTTTAACCAAATAAACTTTGAAATTGTTTTCTGAGTTATTTATAGCAGTGATTAGTGTGAGAAAAGGGAGTCCATACAATCATAGATACTTGAAGGTTTAAAATAATTTAGGGATGCATATATTTATCTTGCTTTATACATATCTAGGTATGTATGTATGGATATACATACATTTGAATTTGTGTGTATATATATACATACATATATATGTGTGTGTATGTGAATGTATGTATGTATATATGGGGGTTTGGAATGGATCTTTAATAAAGATTTAGCTACTTAAATATTAATAATTTGTCTTTTCTCAAATGACTTTTATTCCCTTGGCATGTCAAGATTTGCCTCCACAACTAAATTTTGAGCTCTTTGAGATCATAGATCATGTTGAAAATATATACATATCAAATACGAGTATGTGCATATGCATGTATGTACATATATTCATACATACACATATATAAAATTGATTTTTATACATAACAAAACATAACACAAAATTTTATACGAAGATGATTCTCATAAATATGTGAGTGAGTTAACAATATTTGAACAGGAAAGAAGATTAGAGTAAGATATGTTCATTCATTTATTTATTTTGGGGATCTAAATCTATTTTATCCTCTTTTTATAGATCAAGAGGAATTGCAAATTTTTATTTTTATATAACTTCATTTTTCTCAGAGTCAGGAAGGCTGTTAGGAAAGAATATTCATTATTAAACTCATTCTAATTTTCTAACTTTTACTGTATCTTTTTTTGATAAACATAGTCCTAGAATATTAGAGCAAGATCAAACGAATAATCATCTAATCCATCATTTTATAAGTGAGGAAAATAAGGTTAATTGACTTGCCCAAGGTCATGGAGTTAGTGGCGAGATAGAACTTGTATTTTAATCTAATTTATTGTTACAACAAAACTTGACTAAACTTGAACCCTGAACTCTGACATTATTTTTTAAATTTTATACATTTTAAAATTAAAAATATCTTTTGTGTATATTGTATGTGAGTTCCTTGAGAGCAGGGATTGTTTTTGACTTTCTTTGTATCTCCACAGTTTAGCTGTGGCTGGCACATAGTAAGCCATTAATAAATTCTTCTTAATAGTTCATAATTTCTCCTATTATTTTCCATGTAATTTTGTGTAGACTGGCACTAAAAAGGGAAATTTTACTTCACTGATTTAAATCAAATGTACCAAATCAGATTTTCTCCTCTCCAAAATGAATGCTATTTCAACTTGTGAATGTTTATAGAAGAGTGATACTAAATTGTAAAAATAATGCATTTATATAAATATTTAAATGCATATGCAAAATGGAAAAATAAAGCTAGTTCCATTTGCTTTACATGAAACACCTTTATCTGTTTTCTGAAATTATTACAAAATGTTGACAACATTTCTGGAGAGGTACAAAAATACTGCCTTTTCAAATATTGAATAGTACATTAAAATTTTAAATTCTAAGTTATTCTGAAAAGCACAGGGGATTGCTATAATATGCACACATAATGGTTTGTTTTTCAAAGGGTTAAATGCCCAAACATATAAGGTTTCACACACTGTATTTGAGAAGTCCTTGATCAACTCTCTACCTTCCCGGAGCATAAGGTGAGAAGATATAATCACTGAATCAAAGTTTATCATCTATCAACTGTTTAAATACCCAGGCCTGATTCAATCATGATGTTCCAGGCCTATGGACTTCACTGGTTAAACACCAAATCACTGTAAGCCATTAGGACAATATCAGCTTTATTTCTGGATACCTGAACAAATGAATGAGAACTAGAAAGAGTAGACGTCTAATGTAATTGAGTTCAACACATTATTTGCCTTCATTTTTTTTAAAACAGTGGAGCAAAATATTTTATTTTGAAAGAAATGAATTAAAAACATAAAATCAGGCATATTGATGCTTTTAAGATAAACTTAAAATTAAGTGAAAACTTTTTGAGCCATTTTTCACATTGGACATAATGTATTTCTCCAATGTGTTGAACTCAGAAGGTAAATAGGGTAATACTATCAATCAGATAAAAAATGAGGTCAAAGGTCTTTCATGTCTATTAAAACTCTCTTGTGGGAAGCACAACCACAATCTAATTTCATGGACTGCAGGAAACAAAAACCAATCATTTAAAAGCCATGGCCCAGTATCCCCTTTGACAAATCGATTTAAATAGTCAAGCAATTATTTGCATTCTTATGTCTTATGAACATTAGTCCAAAATTTTGTCTCAATGCCAACTAGAATATGAAATATTTTTTTACCTTTTTATCCTGACTTTTCTAGGTGGCACAGTGGGGATAGCAATGGAATTAGAAAAACCTCTGTTCATAATCTATCTCAGGTACTTATGGTCTCTATGACACTGACCAGAGTCACTGAATCTCTGCATGCCTCAGTTTCTAAATATGTAAAAATGGGAATAATAATAACACCTATTTCACATGATTGTATGAGGATAAAATGAGATTTTATATATATATATATATATATATATATATATATATATAAAGTGCTTCTCATAATTTTGAATTCGTATAAATGATAGCGATTATCTTTTCAAAACTACCTGATAATTTTATGTATAAATCTTATATGGGTCATAGTGTTCTTAGAGGAATTTCATTAATGTGTTTTACCAGAATAGATCACACCACTCTCTGTGCCTGAGGAAAAAGTTGTTATAGCCAAAAGTCCATTATTTTTCAGCCAACATGTCAATAATCCTCTCTAAACCTCTCAAGTCAGCCCAGATAAATTTTGGGGGATACATGCCAATGTTAGAGGTCCTTCCTGGGTAGCTAAGTGGCTAGACAGAGTGCTCAGCCTGCAGTCAGGATGACTCCTCTTCCTAAGTTCAAAACTGTTCTCAGACATTTATTAGTGTGACCCTGGGCAAGTTGCTTAACCCTATTTGCCTCAGTTTCCCCATCTGCAAAATGAACTGGAGAAGGAAATTGCAAACTATTGTAGTATCTTTGCCAAAAAGACTTCAGTGGGGTAACAGAGAATTAGACATTACTGAAACAACTGAACAACAACAATTTCAAGGGAAATAATAAAATCTAAGGGCAGGGATCCAGAAAGATTGTCAAAATATGATGTCTAGGGGAAAAACGGAGGGCTATGAGGGGAAACATATAGACTTTTTTTTTTTTTGCTTAGGCCCTTGGGGTTAAATGACTTGCCCAGGGTCACACAACTAGGAAATGTTAAGTGTCTGAGATCAGATTTGAATTCAGGTCCTCCTGACTTCAGGGCTGGTGCACCACCTAGCTGCCCAACATATAGACTTCTTCACAGAAAGGAACTCTCATGACTCTCTAAGGTCATTTAAAAAAAGGCCAAATTAATTTCTTAAAAAAGTAGTGATGGTAGCAGTTAGGAACAGGAAAAAGGATTCAAGCAATTCAATTATAATGCTTGTTGATTGAAGAAAAGAATGGTATTACAAGCTACAGCAATGGGCAAAAGTTGACGTCTCTATGCTATAATATGATGTTCTTTTATTTTTATATAGGTTAATCATCAATTAATATTTATTAGGGGATATCATTCTCCTGACAATAGGCTTAATATAATAGACTCACTATTTCATCTTTTGATTTTCAGAATTTTTATTTGCATTATCGAAGGTCCTTGAAGTCATCCAGAGAACCACCTAATTCCCCACTTCAACATGCTCTTTATGGTCAGATCCTAATGTGATCTCCCAGAGTTTGATAGTCACAGGCAAAAATTTTCAATTCATCTGATGATAACTGCTTCCTTGTACAAATCCTCCTTTAGAAAATGATGGGGAATTAAAAACAAACAAACTTCAGAAAACTCAATTCCCTTAACAACTATGGAACTGTGACCTATAGCTAAAAGGAAATGGAAGCAGAATTAAGAGTTCCCTTGGATTCAAAGCTTCCTCAAACATAGGCAGGAGTACTATAGCCTACCAGAATGAAAGGGAAAATCATCTCCAATACAATAAGATGAATCACACATCAGGCAAGAAGGAATCTTTTGTTAATGTTGTTAATTTACTTTATCCTGACTCTAGGTGTATTTTTTTAAAACAAAATAATGTATGACTGGGTGGGGGAAATTGCTGATTGAGTAAAAATGAGTGAAGGGAATGAATAAAATAATAGCATCTGTGTTGGGTAGATAAAGAAAGAATGTGAAAACTGGTTTTTAATATGGCCATATAATGTATAAGTGTGATTGAAACGACATTATCATAATGGATTTAGTTGGCCAGAGTTATAAAGAAATTGTGAGAAAAATATATATGTTAGCAATTATTAAATTGAATAAGTATTATATATCTTCCAGTACAGGAATTCCCTGAGTGAATAAATTCAACTTTTTCCAATGAACTGAAGATATATTGTCACTTAGGTGTTTTAATATTTTTTAATCTGTAAAACATGAACAAAACACAGAGAATAGTGAGAAATTCTAACTCAATTGCTGTAATATGGTAAATAATTATAAAAGTAATATTGATATACATTCATTATTTCAAGTTGGACCCTAGAAAAGCTAAGGTTTTGCTAATAAGGTCTTGGTAACCATGACCCGCAAAGATGAAAATTGCGAAGGTGAATGATGATGATAACGATGACAATAATAGTAATTATTATAATTATATCATAATAGCATCAAGAATTTAAGAGACATTTCCTGTTTACATCAAGATTTTTTGTCACCCAGGAGTTCAACTAATATTATTATTAATCTTAGACTTCAGTAGCCAAAGCCACAATATTTGACCAAAGAATAAATCAGGGGAAGTTTAATCTAGTTATTTAACATTCATTCAACACTGTCTAAGTGATGCCAAAGAGATCTGTGCAAGAGATATATATCTGGTAGGTTTGACAGAAATCATAGGAGCATGTGTCTTTTATATACCCTAGAGAGTTTCAACCAACCTGAAGTTTGGTGAAAAAGAGGCAGTACGATTCATAGATCTATCTGCCTTTCTTGATCAAGTTGTGTTGGGCAGTTAAAGGTCAATGAGGAAGCAGCGAGGGGAAGAGAAGTAGCAGCTGTGAAGAAAACCTGTAGTGCTGAAAATGGGAGAGCAGATGCTTCAAAGAAAGACAGTGTCAACCAACTGATATCCTCGATTCTGCACTTTAGGACAAAGCTGCGGGTGCATATCATGGAGTATTAGGATGGAAGCCATGTCCTTCCTTAAATATAGACTCATGGGGATAATTTATTCATTTTTCCTTCCTCCCTTTTCTGTCTTTCTTGAAAAGGTATGTGCCTATTTACTGAAAAGTATCACTTGTTAAATATTTATTTACTTCCCCTTTTTTGGTCTTTAGAATATGATAAATATTGTTAAATATATATATATATATATTCATATATACATGCTTATGATCTCTGTCACTGTATAACATATAACATCTTATAATGACATTAAATCCTATAATCTAAATGATGTATAATATACCATTATATAACATAAATTATATATTGATAGCTAGTCTGCAATAGTAATACTATATAATATGTATATCATTCCATTGCATAACATAAAAATTATCTATATATCATAATATTAGCCTTAGATATAATATATAGTATATGTTATATAATATTTAGATAGATAGAAATAGATATCTAGTTAATTAAATAGGTAGCTATAATATCATAAAACATAGTAAATAGAATACCTGGGAAGAAGAAAAGCTAGATTTCTGATATTTTGCCTGAGTAGATTTTCCATTGGAGTTTCAAAGATGAAAAAAAGCAAATTATTGATCCATTTTTTTACGACTTCCAAGAACAAGAGAGAAAAGAAATGCGTTCTGAGTAAGGAGTGAAGCAGAAGTTTTGCAGTCTTTTTGGAAGAAGAGTGAATTCTGGATTCTACTGTAGGCTGGGAATTGGCTATTTTCTTTCCTGTTTCCCTGGCCTGGTGGAGAGGAAAATCATTCCTAGAGAAGGAAATGGACAAGTGGGAGAATTTGAAGTTATGTCTAAGTTAGAATCAGCCTAGGCACAAGAGGAGAACAGGACATTTAGGAGTGCTAATCTACTCAATCAAGATAGCATCTCCCCACCAAACACCACTACCTTCAGAATTAGACTTCTGAATTCTCTGTCTCTGGAATTGATCAAATGTGCCTTGGAAAACTGCCAGAAAATTAATTCATAATTCCAGTTCCTAGTATAAGTTACTTGTATCTTCTCACTCTGTTTCTTCGAAATTTACTTGTCAATTCATTTTAGGATGTTATTTAAAAAATAAATAATGGAACAACAATATACAATATATAAAAGAGAATGGGAGGAGGTTAAGTTAGATTTGTGCTTTCATTGGTGCAGGCAGTGGTGCCAAACTCAAATAGAAATACATCCCTGTGGGCTATATGTTAACCTAGAAAACCACAAATCAACTTTGTGTTTTATTTATTTTTATTTATTTTATTAAGCATTCCTCAATTAATTCTTAATCTGCTGTGGTCACACTTGGGAATTTTCCCCTAGCTGCAAGTTTGACCCCAAGGTAGAAAACATAAGTTCAAAAATGTCTTCTACTAGATACGGATTAATAATTGTTCTGGAAATTATATTTTAGAGAGTTGCTTGAGACATCCAGTGATTGTCTAGTATGACACAATTAGAATGTGACCGACAATCCTTAGTTTTCTTAACTATAGGATAAATTTTCTTATTAATATCATAAAAATGTTATTCCTTAAAAATGAAGAAATTTGGGTCAAGACAATTTTAACACACATATACTAGAATATCAAAAATTATATGTGTATACCTACAAATATATATATATATATGTGTGTGTGTGTATGTATACAAGTATATGTATACACATATATTTGTAGATAGATCCATGGATGGATGGATGGATAAATGGATAGATAGATAAATAGATAGATATAGTATCTATAGGACTTGGGACAATTGGCACTCTATTACAGGTGCAAGTGCAAACTGATGCAAATATTCTAGAAAATTATTTGGTAATATGCAATGATTTACCAAAATAAGTGTACCAAGTTTGTGAGTGAGATAATGCAGCCAGGCAGCCTAGAGTGAAAACCGAGAAGCCAGATTTTGAAAGACCCAAGTTTCTGGACTTGGAATTGGGACTGTGATGTGCAGGGACAAAGTTAAACTACAAAGTGAATTCCTTTTTCCTCTCTAGACATCCAGGTTCAAGGGAAGATAAGGATTGTGTCTCCCAATTGTTGAGAGAGTAAGTTTGCATATTTGTGATTATACTTTTTGAAGTAAATATTCCCTTGTAAAAGTGAATGTGATTGTTACAACTAGGATGTTCCCTGACAATTAAGGGAACACCATTGGTGAGGACTGGAGTCATTGCCAGAAAACCTAGAGACCTCTCAAACCTCTTAAGGATACTGGAGAATCTTGGGGGAAGGGTGATAAGGTTAAAATCTAGCAAACTGTCTTTTAGATAATGGTATAGATATATGTATAGACAAAGATATGATAGATATAGATACATATATATATACACATGGAGGATTTAGATATATAGGATACATATATATGTATATATATATATATATATATGAAGATACATACATAGTATGTGTATGTGTATTCATAGAGTAATAAGGTATATGGAGATCTAATTGTCTTAAAATTGGCATAGTGGAAAGCTATTCCACTTGATTTAGCTAGTTGCTAATAGCTAAATAGCTAAATTTTACATTCTTAAAAAAAAAGCATATCATAAATTGCAAGCTGATGATGTCATTGTCACATAAATTTGTCTTACCCAAGGTGTCAGGAACAGAAACAAAATCTTTCTTAATCCTGCAGCTGCTTAACAAGAAATATGTTTTAGAAGCTTAGCCAATTAGAATGAAAGCTATTTGAAGGCAGAGAATTGCTAGATTTTTTTTTAAGTTTGCTTAATTTAATGTAATCTAATCCCCCGGCTCTTCTTCCCTACTGTCTCTCAAAGCTGATTTATTTGTGGTTGATAGCAGACACTATGTAAATGCAGCTATAGCCAATTTATTATAATTTATACTGTATTCAGTAGAATTTTAGTTTTCCCATTATGTTTCCCTTTGGTACAGACACACTAGATTTTTGAAGGTTATGCCATAGGATTGAAATCTGTCAAGCTGGTAAAAGATGAATTATCTATATCACCTGAGGACAAGCCTAGTTAAGTTTGGAGACATTCTCCAAAAGTCAGTTGGTCACCACAGGATGATTTTTCTTTTTCTTTTCTTTTCTTTTTGTCCATAGTGACCCATAATGCTATCTATTCATGTATGTATGAGGACTGACACATGGGACCAATACTTTTCAATTTATTCATGCGCCCTTGAAGTCTTGATAGATTTTACACATCTACTCATATAGATCTTTTAAGAGAGCACAGTGAAATTTCTCTGCATGAACATTTAAGGTCTGGCATAAGACTTAACTGCCTTTTCTCATTTAAATGGGGTTACATATTGAGCTGCTTCTATTAACAAGTACCAAAATGGTCTTTTCTTATTATTTGGAGAGGAGGGTCCAAAACACCCTTGGCAGATACTTCTCATCTGTATATCACGTGTTCCAATAAGGTTCCAATATATTTGTCAAACATAATTATTTTTATGCAGGATGAATATGAAAAAAGTTATTTAAATTGTATATGGTCTCATTTAATACCCTAATATTGACACATCACTGATGATACACATTATTTTGGATCTTTGTTATGACCTAACAATACCCTGAGGATCCATGCTATGAAACCACAGTATAAATGAAATCACAATGTAATCAAGTTAGATAGTTATAGAACTAAGTTAATAGAGACCTTATTAGAAGGTATCTAATCCAACCTCTCATTTTACAGATAAAGAATCATGTGGTTAAATGACTTGCCCAAAGTCACATAGATAGTGAGCATCCAAGTCAGGTTTTGAACCCTCTTGAGCCAGATCTCTTTCTACTATTTAATGTTCAAAATAAGAAAAATTCAGAATCGTGAAATTTAAGGGTTGAAAGGCACCTCACAAGCCATCTAGTCCAATATATGCCTGATTTAAAAAAATCTATTCCCCAAATGCTTAACAAATGTTATATAGATTTTGTTTAAAATGTTCTTTAATCAGGAACCCACTATTTCTGAGGAGAAAGGAAGCACTGATTAAGCATTTACTATGTTTAAGACTGTGTTTACACTGGTTGATTTGATTTTCACACTATCCTTAATGAGGAATAGGCTATTATTATTTCCATTTTCAGAAAAGGAAACTGGAATAAACAAGAGTTTAGTGTTTTGCCCAGATTCATGCAGATACCAATTATCTTAGGTCATATTTGAATTCAAATCTTGCCAACTTTGGGGTCATTGCTCTACCCACTCTGCCACCTAGTAATTATGTCATCCTCTGTAATAGCTCATTTTAGGGTCTGTATCCAGCATATAAAAATCCCACCTACCCTTATTTGCCAATAGTATTCCACTCTGGACTATCTTACTGTGAAAACTCCTAATTTCCCTTATTCTGAGGCAACCAAGGTTCTTTAGAGTTGTTATAACCTCTCAGTCCCTGACACTCAAATTCCTTCTATTCCAAACAGTCACTACCTCCATTACACAAAGCTTTTCTGTTATATGTATCAATTTAACGCAGTATCTATAGAGGTGCCATAGAATAAAAGGTAGAGTTTAGGTTGTAAAAGCATGACCAGAGTCTGGGACACTAAAAGACCAAGTGCCTTGACAAGGTTTGCACAATCAGTTTGTTGTGAAGGAAGAATCTTGATTCTAGGTCATTATGACTCCAAGACTAACTCTCCATCAAGTGTCATGCCGCCTCTTTTATCTTTTTAAAATATTGAATGTTTTCTTATAAATAAATCAACGATGAATAGTTTTTTAAAATGTGCTTCTCGACTGAGTGCTCTTCTTTGGATACCTCACTGTGGAGATTATCTGTTTTCATTCATTTATATAATGGACAGCAGGCTCTCACAGGTCTAATCAATTTAGATACCAGTGCTCATAACAAGTAAATATGCCATCCTAGGAGAAGCCTATGTTATGTCAGAAATACTCATCCACTAGATTATTTGTCCTATAAATTCCTGAAACTATCCACTAAAGTTTGGAGGAGTTATGATATCTCTCTTCTAAGTGTGTATGAAAACTTACATGAATGTTTTAAAGTATTCAATTTAAAATATGTTTTTTGATTTTTTTTAATGTTATAACTATCTAGTGAGAAATTTCTCCACATCAGAGTTAAGTGATTTATGACATTGGATAAGATTTAGGAGTTGCCTCAGGAAGTTAGACATTAAGTGACTTGCTTAGAGGGTACCACAGGTAGGAAACATTTGAAGGTAGAATTAAACCCAGTTCATCCTAAATGAAAGAAAGAAAGAATGGATGAAATATTATTAAATGAAAACTATGTGCAAGGTTCTGTGTTAAACACTGGGGATACAAATAGAAAAGCATGACAGTCCCTGGCTTCAAGAAGCTCACATTCCAATGAGGAAGACAACAAATAGAGGAAAGTTCAGCTACAAATCAGATGATAAAGTCCTCTGGGCTTTAGAGT
>JAJPUD010019450.1:3594-20235 GCA_023553655.1 Myrmecobius fasciatus | reverse complement strand
CCTTGATTGATGTTTGCTTACATTGTGTTTCCTTTATCTGATATATCTTTTGTGTAGATAAGATTTTTCTAGCACAACAATGATAAGTTTGGAAATATGTATACATATATTCGATTTGCCAGTATTTTAACATAATTAACATGTAGTGGATATCCTGCCATCTAGGGGAGGGGTGGGGAGTTGGGGGGAAAAATTTGTAACAGAAAGCTATGTAAGGGTTAATGTTGAAGAATTACCCACACATATGTTATGCAAATAAAATACAAAAATAAAAATAAGAATATTTCAAAATGCTCCAGTTTGATTATAGGCCTAATATATTAGTTAAAAATAAAGGTCCCAGAATTTTGGAAGAAAGGGAGAAAAATGTCATAGCACAAAGTAGAAAAAGTTTAATACTTTTTCCAATTTTTAATATGCTGTTTTATCATCCTAAATTATGATTAACTTTACAGCAGTGTCAACGATAATATTTACTAGGCTTACAAACATATTTTGACACTGCCTCACACTATAGTTGCATTTCCTACTTAATGAATACCACAATTAGTCTTGGGAATACAGTGAGTGAAGTACACTTAGGAATTTTTGTGATTCTACACATAAATTGTGATATTTTCCCAGCTAAATTATGATGGAATCATTGAAGAAATTTGCAGAAGCAACAGAAAAGACATCTAATAAGAGTTTGTTGAATGGCTGGAAGGCATTATAGCATGAATCAAAATTCTTCCGGGACTTTTTAATGTTGAGCATTTGCATTTCATATAGACACATTCATCCCCCATTTCAAAGAGTAATATCAAAATAGCCTTCATTATAATGAATATGTTTAGAGATAAACCACTTCTCATTTTATTTGTCTAAGCATATGACACCATTAATAGGAAGATGGTGATGTCCTATGTTTGTATTTATAATATATTAAGTAGCTAATTGGTGATGAATAGATAAGATATGACACTTTCAGGATAGGAGAGGAATGAATCAGGATTGAGAAAATAATATATTACAAAGTTGCCAGTGCATATAATGATGAGGATGAGGACAAAGGGGGGAGAAAAAAGAGAAAATAATGTTGAACTCAGTATAAGTTAAAGGTAAGAAAGACATTATACCTATTATGTTACAGGAGACAAGTATTTCAATATTCAACAGAACAGAAGCAGATTTAGGTCCAGGAAATATTAATAGGTATGGAAATTAAGGCAGAATCTGAGAAGATATCAAACTCTTAGGTTGAAACATAGGCATGGTAAGAGAGGGAAATCAGTAAGATATACCTTTGAAGCTGTATACTATAATCTGTATTTATAATAATTGACTACTAAATTCATTTTCTATTACAAATGGGCTTAGGTTTTGTTAAAAGAGGCAGAATGAAAGAGGATAGTGATCTATAGGTATTCACGTTATCTATATATACAGATGGATGGAGTGATAGACAAGCATATCTTTCATCATTGCTGAAAGGGGAGTATAACACAGGTAATGAGGTGTTAGTATATTAAAATGCAAAGGAAGCCTGCATTATTTTGCATTATTAGGTTTTTAAATATATAATTGGAAAATTAGGTTATCATTCACTCAAAAGATTGGCTTTCTAAGCTTACAAAATTTTGTCAGCCTTGAAGATAGAATCTAGACAAGTTAGGAAAGAAATATCTTTACAGTGTGTGAAGATGTTGTGTATGTGTGTGTATGTGTGTGTGTGTGTGTGTGTGTAAATTTTCTTTCTCTCCTTCCTTTGATTTACTAGCCATAATATCTTACAGTGACACTCTTTTCTCTACTGTCATTGTTTCTTTTTTCTTTCCTTTTATGGGATATGAGAGAGAAAAAGAGAGCGAAATAGAGGGAGAGAGGGAGAAAGGAGAGAGTGTGTGTGTTTGTGTGTTAGCAGAGTGGTTCAAAGGACTATAACCTCAGGCATCAGAGAGGTAGTGCAGTTGTGTATTATTTAAGAGAGAATTCAATTATTCCTACCATTTGGGAGTTGAACTGTAGGGAGGAATAGGCTTAGGCCTCCCTTCTTCAAAATCTGATGAGGAGACATATAGCATCTTGAAAATACTGAAATATAAAAATGCTAGAATGTCAAATGTCATATATATTTGTGTTCTCACCACTGATGTTTTTTGCTATGTGAGTGTGAATTTGCTTTTTGGGGGAAGAATATCTCAAAGTTACTTTTAGTGCATTTTCTTAGTAGATGCTTTGTTTTGAGCTATATGTCTGCTGCCCAATTAGTAATGGTAAATGTATCTGGGTTTGGGGCTGGAGGTTAGTGTCTCATGAGTTATTGGTTTAGTAGTTTGGAGTCTAAGATATTTTTGAACCTGCAAATAGTCATTGTAGTGTCTGTAGTGTACAGGTGTCAAGAGGAGCAGACAAGTCAGACCAGTGAAGCAGATACAAATCAAATGCAAGAATACTTTATTGAGAGGCAGAAGAATTGTTTGTGGGTACTGTACCTATCACTATACCATTGTATAACCCAAGGATGTCCCTTGTCTTTTATTTCCTTATCAATAAAATCAAGGATTGGAAAAATGACCTTAGTGACTTTGCAAATTCGAGAAAATATATTTTCTAGCAAACAGAACTCTTTAACTGGGATTTCTCTTTAGTCGAGTTCTTGGACTCACTATTCAAGATATAAAGGTCCAGGCTCATCAAAGTATGGAAAATTCCTTCTTTCTTCATCATTGAACCTCAGGGATTGCAAAACTATGTCAAAATTACAAAAGTGAAGTTCATCATGAGACCAGATGAAGGATGATTTCCCCAAGTCTGTAAAAATAGAATATATTAGACATAAAAATCTAACTTCATTTACAATGGTTAAAAAAGTAGCAAATATAGGACCGTAATGACTTTAACATCAAATTAACATCATTAAAAAAACAGTCCAACTTGATACAATCTCTTTAATAATCATATGCATTTTGCTCATGTAAAATAATTTCAATATGTAAAATCTCAAACTAATAAAAGAAAAAAATGGGAATTCGGTCATTTCCCTTCTGTATTTTCAAGAGGCTTTGATTTATAAAGTATTTATTATTTTGCATGATTTATACAAAACTTCAAAAGAAAAATATACAAAACAAATCACTTCTATTTATAACTAAATTAATTCTATCGTAGTTTGAAGAGAATGGAAAAAAGAATAACATTTTATCTAATGATATCATGGAATAAAAAGCATGCCTAACAACAAAAGAATTTAAAATCACAATTTTAATTAAGCATTATATGAAAGTAAAAGAATGGAGGGAGCAAGAAATAATTAAAATATATTTTTGATTCCCACATAAATCCTAAGTACTTAAGTAAAAATTCTAAAATCCTTCAGTTATGGTTTTAAACATACTATATATAAACCTGGTCATTTCATTTTAACAAATATTTATTAAAATCAATAATGAGCAAGACATTACCATACTTTCTGGATATACAAAGCAACTAAAACTTGTGATATACTCTGTATATATATATGTGTGTGTGTGTGTGTGTGTGTGTGTATGTATATATATATATGTATATATATATACATATATATATATATGTATGTATGTATGTAGACATATGGTGTTATAATATATTAAACAATATATTATATAATTTTATGTGTGAGTGAATCAGGAAGATATGAGTTCAAATGTCTTTTTAAATACTTAGAAGTGTGACCTTGAGAAGTTGTAATTAACATTTCCCCCCTAATCTTAGTTTCCTTCACTTACAGATAAAATCAAGATCATAATAACATCTATCTCATAAAATCATTGGGAATGTCAATTGAGGTGATATTTGTAAGAAACTTTGCAAATTTAAAGTGTGATATAAACTTCAGTTATTATCATTATTCAGTGCTTTCATTTCCCCCCAGTGGAATCCAGATGGAAACAATCCAGTAAAAATAGCTCTCCTGCTATTACTCTTTCATATTTTATATTCTGAAGACTTTTGTCACAATTGATGAACTAAATTTTTTTCAAAATTAAATAGATGTTTTCATGTAGAAGTTCATTTTCTGTAGACTCACAATATTTTTAGGACTATTTCTGAAAGAGATGTTAGATATATAGCTCTGATTTTTCAAGGTTTGTTTTTCTGCTAGATTTTTATATTTTCAAAGCTTCTCAATTCATATAGTTTGGAGATTTTGAGCATTTGGTATAAAAATATCTATTTAACTATTTATAAAATGTATTGTTTCTTCTTGTTATCAACATGAAAAAAATGCTTTATTCTCTTCTTTCCCTGAAAAACCAAGCTCTTTTTCAGGACATCCATATTTTTGTCTTGTATGAGATCCACCTTCTAATCTCTTAGACTGGAATTGCATATCCAATCATTTTATAAACCTTAGTGTTTTATACCTGCAATATCTCTAGCATCTGTCATCCTCTTTCTATTTATATAGCCATTATCCTAGTTCAAACCATCATCATGTATCACCTAGACTTTATAATATCCTTTTAATTGTTATCCCTGCCACAAGATTTTCATATCTCCCATCTATCTTCCACAGCATTTGCTTAGTGATCTGAATATATACAAGTCTGAATATGTCATTCCCCAACTCAATAAACTTAAGTTTCAGTAAACTGGTTTAAGCCTACCTTTCTAACCTAGATATAACAAGGGTTATTACTTCCCACTCTGTATGTTATGGCCAGGCCAAAGTAATCTTGCTATTTTGTTGTTGTTGTATGCTTGTTTTTTCCACATTGCACTCCACAAATGCATCTCTAGACTCCATGCCTTTCTGACTGTCATGGCTAAGCTCATTCACAACTCACCTCCATCTTCTGTCATCAGTTTCATTCAAACTGTGCTTAAATTACACCTTCTACATGATACCTTTCTTCATTTCTCCAGATTCTACTCCTTTTGTTCTACAACTTTGTCATTCATTTGCTTTGTATACATTTATATATGTACATCATTTCTCAAAGTAGAACCAAAGGCAGTAGCCATTTCATTTTTGTTCTTGTACCTTTAGTACTTAACATAGTGCCCAGAGAAGATCCATAATAAATGTTTGCTTAGTGATGAATTTATTTTTTGCTTTTGATCCTCATGGCAACATAAAGTCAAGACATCCAAAAAATATCATCAAATAATATTTCTTGATGTTTTTTACACATGATGAACACATTGTCTTTATTTGGCTTAGCAAAAAAATTCTTTCACATATTCTTTTTAGCTACAGCTTCCTCATGTGTCCTGATTTCATTTGTAATGAGGAAGCCAATTTAATATGTTTCAGTTCCTCATTTCTGATTCATTGGTGGTTAGAACTCTAAAAATTCCTACTCTCCTTGTCTCAACATAATTTGAAAGTGGCTAATGATTTTTATTTAAATCAATGTCAATGGGCACAAATCTTGGAAGATTCTATCATGGTAGAACGTCTTCCTGTTTGTTTGTAGTTACTGAAATTCTGTTGTCTGAGGAAAAGACTACCTAAGTACAGTGAAACTCTGCACCATTTGAATAACTAGAAGATTTTGAATTTATTTTTGCTCTGGTAGCCCTTGAAAAAAAATGGTCCAGTTCTGTGTGCTTTCCTTCTGTTTCTATAATGATAGAGTTACATAAAAGAAGCCAGAAGGTATTAAGACAAAGAAAGTATGAGATAATCTCTAAATAAGAAATTAATTGCTCCTATTCTAAATATGAGAATATCTAACAATTGAAATTAAAATTTCATATTTAAAAAATGTAATTATAGGTCAATATATGAAAATTGTCCCATATATTATATACGTCTATGTATGTATATATGCACACATACAAAATGTTTACATATGTACATATATGTATATGATGTATACTATATGATTATAACACACATATAAATACAAGCATATTATATATAATAGCTAACAAATAATGTCATCAATAATGTATATTTCTCCACTTAAAACATTCCATAAGGCGGAGTAGATATAATTTTTTTCATCATTTTTGAAGCAAATGACAAATATCAATTAAAAATTAATAAAAATAATCATAGCTAGCTAGCTAGAGATACATGATTATATATCTATAAGTAGATAGATATAGACATATGCATCTATTCTTATTAAGTCCATAGACCTCTTCATTCCACTCAAAAATCTCTTTGTTGTCATCAAGTCAATATTCAATAATGTGTGTAGATAAATTCTGCAATCAGAAATAAGCCCTAACTGCTCCAGAAGATGTTTCATCAATAGGAATAATGTATCATTGCTTTTATGTGATAATTGATAGTCATAGTTGAAAATGATAGTTGCATGGGGTCTTAGAGATACATTCTTAATTTCTTTCCTTCTAAACATGAAGCACAGCAAAGGGAATGTAAATAAATTGGACAATCTAACAAATGTAAAAAATAACAGTATTAACTCAAGTCTTCTAACTCCAATTTCAATTTACATGAGATAAGAACTTCAGTACATATTTCAAATTACTTCTACTTAGTTCTTGGAGCTGGATAGCAGGGAGTATGCAATGAGAATATTACTGAGCACTTATGAAGTAGGCAGAAGGAACCCCACCAAACAAATTCAGATCCTTTAGGCAATTTTAGATATAAACCAACTTAGGCTAAAAAAGGAAATGTGAAGTGGTAAATAGTCATATTGGCCTTTTTAACCAAATTAAAACTTTTTCTTCCTGAAAAACAGAGGGAAAAACAAAGCAAAAATAAACTCTAGCTAAACTTTAGGAGGAAAATTCTATGGGTCATAGACAGTATTCATCCTTACTTATAAATTACCAGTAAACTTTCAATATCACTTTTGACATATATCAGGGATACCCTGCTGATAATTGCTATAATAATAGTGGTTTAAGTCTTTATAAATCTAAGTGATACATGTAAAATCACTATTAAATGGTAATTTCGAGTTCAGTGAGTTAACAAAGATCGACTTTTAAAAGAAAAAAAACATCTCTTGCTCTGACTAATGACTAATGAGACCTATTCAAGATAGGTTTTAATGACAAAATTCGGAAAGTTCTATTATTGCTGCATGTATGCAGAATCCCCTCCTCCCTCCAGCCATTCCCTGATAGCAGCTTACCTGTTATGATGAGCTGGATCTGCCTTGTGACTTCTATAAATAGCTTGACAAAAACTCTGATTCTATTATTAGCGATTAGATAGATGACAACTAATCAGCATTCACTATTCTAATTGCACTGCATCTGGGTTCTCCACAGCCCCCTGTAATTTTGTCTGTTAGAAGTGAAAAATAGAAAAGGAAAACTCTCCCATTTTTATTTGCACATTTTTGCCAAAATTATGATTTAATAGCAATAAAATTTTTAACAGCAAGGCAATTTTTCCCTGTTTTTATCCCAAAGTCATATCAAGTGAACCTGAATCAATGATAAATGTCGACATTAAAGCCATCATTGCTAATAGTATTCTATATCATTTGTCTTTTGTTCAGTGAGGCCAAATTACAATCACCACATGACTGTAGCTTATCTTGTGATTAATGATGGTTTTACTAGGTAATTGACAGTGAAGTTTCTAGGAGGAAAATGATAATGTATTTCATATATATTTATATTTTTCAATATATATATGTATATTTATCTATCTATATACATACACACAAAAAGAGAGAGTATTATTAATTTTCCAAAATGTGGAAAAGGAACTTGAAGAGCATGTAGTCTAAATCCCCCACATCTCAGATAAGGAACTTGAGGCCTTAACAACTAAAAAGTAGGAGAATTTGGGCTGGAACTCTTGTTTTCTCACTCCTAGTCCACTGCTCATTCCAGTGCAACATTTGAGGAAGTCAGTGTTATACTAGACATAAATGTTAATTTCACATATTTTCTAATGGTTACCTGCCAAATTAGTTAAAGACAAGCATTATGCTACAAAAAGGAAACATTTAAAAAAGAATCAAATTTCTCTTGGAAGAGATATTGCCTTTTTCCTCCTAAATGATTAAACTAAATCCATATTGAGAAGGAAAGATAATTAGAAAACTAAGCTTACTAATGCATTGAGGTATGTTCCATATGAGCTCTTGACTGAATTAGGAATTATTAAATTCTATTTGCTTTAAAGTCATTGTTGCACAGCCAAGCCTTTGGTGTGGGACAATCGTTACTATCATATATTGATGTTTTGGTATTTTCTAAGTGAATTTGATCTGGAACCTAATAGGTATTTACATTATACTTGATCTTATTGACATTTACTTGTCACTTTTTTCAAAGACTGATATTTAATTTACCTTTGTTTGAGCAAACAGGCATCTGGGGATTGGTATCAAATTTGATTCTTGATATTCTAGCAATATTTGATTTTAAATATCAGCATCCCATCCTTTTCCAGAATTGTATTTACCTAAATTTGCTTAAATTCAGTACAATATAACCTCTGAAATATATCACCTAAAATAAAATAAAATTAAAAAGTAGAATAAACGCTCTAGAAGAAAGTAATTAATGACCTTCAGGACATGTATTTTAGTAATAAAAGAAATGGTGTCCTAGGCTCCTTTCCCAGATCTTCATATGTTCATTAATTATATCTGTAGTAGTTGAAAGATTTTGATTTCACAGTTCTAACAATAATGCAGTTATAGATTCTAATTTTCTTTCTTTACTTTTAGTGAAACACAATTACTAAAAAGAAAATTTCCTTTTTTAAAATATGTAGCCATTGTATTCAAAATTTTGCTGAAATATTACATTTAATGTCCAATATGCTATTTTACTTGAAGAGAATCAGAAGATAATGTTTGTATCATTATTATTTTTTTCAATCTGAGTACATATTTGATTAATGGCTTCTTTCCTTATTAGTATCTCTTAGCTCATCCAAATTCTCTTGATATTGTTATTAAATCTGACAATGTGATTAATCATGCTTCTGTTCATTCTTTTGTTTGAAGGTCAGTTATTATTTGCAGTGAAAAATTTCAATTAAGACTTTTAAATAAACACTTTTAGAAATATTTTTTACTTCTCTAAATCTATTAATATTGCTAGAGATAATACTATGCTTAAAATGCTTGTTTCCTATGATTGGTAAAAATATTTGTTTATCACTCATTCAATGCTTTAATTTCTTAATGGGATAATACTGCTGATTATATTGTCATGATTTAGTGGGCCAAATGGAATGGCTTGTGTATATGATGACAATTTTTAGAAAGTCTCAGCAGGTAAATTAAAATGGAAAATGATGATATTTATTCAAATTTTGGAGGAATAAAATAATTATTACTATCAAAATAGTGATTTATTTTATTGACCTATTTTTACTGGAAATAAAAAAAAATTAGAAACAATTATGAAATTTTTCATTGTCTTTTTTTTTTTACCTTTGTAGTCTTATGGCTATATCAAAAATATTTTTGATCTATGAAATAGGACTAAACTCAATCAGAAATGATATTCAAAGACTTTTTTAGGGGGGATTTCTGCTCATTTATGAAGGAACTGAGAAAAAATGTTCTATAAGACATTCTTACCTTTGTGTGAATTATTTATAAATATAATCTTACTTATATTCAATATTTTTATTTATGAATTTGGAAGAAGTTTTACACAAGAATTTCCCAAGTGCAAGACTTTTCTTGTCCCAAAAGAAATATGCTAAGAATGTTCTTTTAATCTGAAAAAAATGCAGAACATAACTAAGATCATCCCATAACTATGACACCTTGGTTTAGTGTATTTTCAAAATACATGGACAGAGCTGACATAAAGAATGTTTATGGACATCATCATGACACAAAAATAACTTGACAATTTATCAGCTGCAGTTATTCACCATTCATCATAATACTAATCCCAATAGTGTATTGAATCAGGAATGGACACAGGATTGGAAAAGTTTGGGAATTCTTATAGATTGAATTCATTTTTGTGCCTGTGGGCAGAACTGTCAAAACTACCCATCACAATTTGAAGGGCTCAAGAATTTAGCATTTAAACTCCAGAAGTATAGACATGGTTATGCTTAGCAAATGACTAGTCTTGGTTAACAACACATATCTATAAGACAAAATAACAACTAAGCTCCTCCCCAAGAAATTGAAATTTTCTAAATTCTACCTTGTGTTATTTCTGCATCATCAATAGAATATATAAAGTTTATTCAAGATTGTGGGACATATGTTACTTGACCTGGTTGTCAGCTTTGTTAGTTATTGCTCAAATAGAACTGAAACCATTTCATATAAGTACAATTTTAATGTTTAAAAATAATTTTCCTCTTACAGATCTGTGTGGTAGGAAAATCCCATACTAGTGCTTTTATTTTAAAAATAAGCAAATGGGTGGGGGAAGTGTGGAGTTAAAATGGCTGAGAATAGACAGGTCATTGCCTGAACTATTCCTGGCTTCACTCATAATCAACACCAGATCAAGTCTCTGAACTGGTTTTAGAGTGATAGAACCCACTAATTTTTGAGTCTAACATAAATTCCTTGCAGAAAACTTCCAGTGGAATAAATTTAGGAAAGATTTATCTCAGTCAGGCAGAGGGGGATGCAACACAGCACACGAGGTCCTGGGCAGAAAGATGCTGCACATAGAATCTAGTGGGAGGTTCTTAGCCAAAATACTGCAATGTTGACTGCTCTCTCCTGGTTCAGAAACTAGTTTATCAGTGGACAAGCTGTGAGACAGCCAGAACTATAGAAGGTAAATGGTGGGCTCCTGAATTCCAGCATGACAAATGGTACTTGGCTATGTCCATCCAGCACAGAAAGGAAGCCAGCATAAAATCTCCATCTGTCATCCCATTTAGGAAGCTTGGGGCAATTTTCTCTTTGCTCTAAAAGCAGACCTCAACCTTTAACAATGAGCAAAAAAGCAAAAAGAATTGACCAGAGATAGCTATTATGGAGACTGTCTTAAGCTTCCTGAATCAATCAAACAAAAAAAATATTAAAATCATAGTAAAAATGTAAAATACTTCATCAGAAAAACAACTGACCTAAAAATAGATCGAGAAAAGAAAATCTAAGAATTATTGAACTACCAGAAAACCATGATGAAAAAAAAGCTTAGAAAACATCTTTCAAAGAATCATCAAGGAAAATTGGCCTGATATTCTAGAAAGAGAGGGGGAAATAGTCATTGAAAAAATATATCAAATACTTTTGAAAAGAGATCCCATAGGGAAATCCCAAGGAACATTGTTAGAAAACTACAGAATTATAATATTAAGGAAAATTACTTCATGCTGCCAGAAAACAAAACAAAACAAAACAAAACAAAAACAATTTATACATCAAGGAGCAACTGTCAGGATTATCCATGATATGTCAGCTTCTATTATAAAGAATAAAAGGGCATGGAATACCATAGTCTGGAAGGCAAAGGACCTGGGTCACAACAAGGAATTAACTACTCAGGGAGATTAAGCATCATCTTTCAGGGGAAGCAATGGATTTTCAAAAAAGTAAGAGACATTCAATCATTTCTATTGAAATAAAAAAAAAAGATTTAAACAGGACATTTAATTTTCAAACAAAGGACTTAACGGGAAGCATAGGAAGGTAAAGAAGAAAATAAATATATTATTTAAAGTTTAAACTTTTTGCAGTTTTAGATGAGAAAATGATAATTTAACTTTTTTTTTTTTTTTTTTTTGCTGAGGCAGTTGATGTTTAGTGACTTGTCCAGGGTCACACAGCTAGGGAATGTTAAGTGTCTGAGACCAGATTTGAACTCAGGCCCTCCTGTCTTCCAGGCTGGTGCTCTATCGACTGTGCCACCTAGCTGCCCTGATAACTTTAACTCTTGAGAACAGTAACTGTTACTGGGGAAGACAAAGGAGGGGCAACATATGGATGCAGAGTGTGGTTGTGAATGGACTCAGATATGATGATATCAGAGAAAAAGGCATTAAGGGGTTGAAAAGCTCTGTACTAGAAGAAGAGGAAAGGGTGGCATAATGAGACAAACTATAGTCCATGAAGACGTACAAAAGAGCTATTAAACTGTAAGGAAAGAAGCGGGGAATGGACATTGTCTGAAGCTTGACCTAATCAGTTTTGGTTCAAAAAATGAATAATGTAATTATTCATTGGGTATAATAATTTATCTAACCCTATAAAAAGGAGTAGAAAGAGGAAAAAAGGAGGGGCTGAATAGAAGGGAGGGAAGAAACACTAGTTTAAAAAGGCAAGAGAATGGGGAAGGGGTGATAGAAGATCAGGTACTGGATGGAGTTGGTAAAAAAAAAGGAAACAATACTAACAACAGGGTGAAATATATATACAGAGTATATACAGAGCACAAAATAGGATGGAGGTAAATACAGAGCTGGTAATCATAACTGTGAATGTGAATGCAATGAACTCCCCCATAAAACAGAAGCAAATAGCAGAGTGGATTAAAAATCAAAATTCTAACTAGATATACATGATAATAATCTAGGCCTATAGTAATTATTATTTGATAACCCCCCCCCAAAACTGCAGCTTCTGGAATAAGAACTCACTATTTGACAAAAATGCTGGGAAATATTGCTAGAAAATTGCTGGAAAATAATGTCAGAAACTTGACATAGATTTACATCTTACAACCCATACTAAAATAAGTTCAAAATGGGTACATGATTTGGACATGAGATGATGCCATAAACAAGTGGGAGAACAAGTAATAAATACTTATCAGATTTTTGGGAAGGAATAAATTTATAAGAAAGGAAACTAGGGAACAATATGAAATTCAAAATAGACAAATTTGTTTACATTTAATTAAAAAGTTTTTACACAAAGAGAACAGAAAATTTAAGGGAAAGTAGAAAGCTGGAAAAAATCCTTATAGCCAGGGTTGCTGATAAATGTCTCATTGCTAAAACATATAAAGAACTGTGACAAATTTATAAGAATACAAGTCATTCCCAATTTGATAAATGGTCAAATGATATGAACAGATTATTATCAAATCACAAATCTAAAGCCTTCTACAATCATATGAAAATATTCTCTAAATGACTATTGATTAGACAAAATAGAAACAAATAACTCACAGCTTTCAGATTGACTAAGATGACAGGAAAACATAATGGTAAACATGGGATGGGGATATGGGAAAACTGGGGCAATGATGCAGAATTGGTGGAGTTGTGAAATGATCCAAGCATTCTGGGGAAAAATTTGAAACTATGCCCAAAGAACTATTAAACTGTGTATACTCGGTGACTCAACAGTGCTATCATTGGGTCTATATCCCAAGGAAATCACAAAGAAAGGAAAAGGACCCATATGTGCAAAAAATTTGTGACAGTTCTCTTTATGGTAGAAAAGAATTAGAAAATGAATAGATGCCCATCAATCGGGAAATGGCTGAATATATTATGGTAAATGAAGTTAATGGAATCTTTCTGTTTAAAAAAAAAACTAATAAGTTAATTTTAGAAAGGCCTAGAAAGATATATATGAACTGATGCTGAGCGAAACAAGCAGAATAACAGCAACAATATGTGATGATAATCTATGGTTGAACAGGATTATTCTCAGAAGTTCTGTGATCCAAGGTGCTCCTAATAGATTTTGGACAGAATATGCCATCTGCATCCAGAAAAAAATTACAAAGATGGAATGTAAATTAACACATACTATGCTTAATTTTTTTCTTTTTTCCCCATAGTTTTCTTTTTTGTTCTGATTTTTTTTCTCTCAACAAGATTCATAAAGGAATGTGTATTAAAATAAATAAATTGAAAACAAACAAATAAGCAAATAAAAAACCAGAGACCTACAATATGTTGTTTACAAGAAACACATTTGACATAGAGAAACACATATAAAATAAAGATAAAAGACTGGAACAGAATTTATTATGCTTCAGAAATAAAAAAAAAACAAAATTCTGATCTAAGATAAAGCAAAAGTAAAAATAAACCTAAATTACATCATGATAAACAAATTCCTAGAGATTATAATAAGTCAGTTACATTAAGAAATAGACATCAAAGACACATTGGTAGGGGACCTCAACTTTACCCTCTCTTAATTGGAAAAATCTAACCACAAAATAAACAAGAAAGAAAGCAGAGAGGTTAATAGAGACCTCTGGAGAAAATTGAATAGAAACTGAAAAGTATACACCTTTTCCTTGTTAGTACACGGCACTTACACAAAAAATTAACTATTTATTAGGATATAATACTTTCAAAGACAAATATAGAAGGCAGAATTAGTAAATATTTCATTTTCATACCATAATGCAATAAAAATTATATTCTAAAGAGGGCCAGTAAAAGATAGGCTAAAAACCAATTGGAAATACAGTAATCTAATTCCAAAGATTGATTGAGTCAAACAACAAAACACGGAAGCAATCCATGATTTCATCCAAAAGAATACAATAATGACACAACATATTAAAACATATGGGACACACCTAAAGCGTTCTGAGGGTAAATTTTATATTTTTTTGCTTTTTTATTGTAGTAATTTTATTTATTTTAATTCATGTTGATTTATGAATCATGTTGAGAGAGAAAAATTAGAACAAAAGGGAAAAAGCATGGAAGAGATTAAAAAAAAGAAAAAAAAAAAAAAAAGAAGCAAACATAATGTGCTGGGTAATCACAGCTTGGTCCTGTGTTCTTCCCAGGGCTAAGAGGTTTACAATTTGCCTTGTGTAATAAATTTGACAAATCACCTGCTTGCAACCAAGATAGAGTAGTCTAAGAGGCTCACAGAAGATTCCCAGGTGTGTGGAAGCTTCAGTATTCTGACTCCCCAGCCCAGCTTCCTGCCCTAGTCTCTTTGTGCTGCAATCAGGGCGCAGCAAACTGTCCATCTGCAAATTTGAAACAGACCTTTTCTGAAGTTCTTCCCTGGTCTCTTCTGGAAATGTGTTCTACTCCAAATATTTGTGGATTCTTTGACTCCAAAACCAGTTTAGAGACTTAATCTACTTTTGGTTAGAGCCAAAGTCAGAGAAGGTCACAGATAATTGTGTTTGCTCTCTGCCATCTTGACTCTGCCCCCATTAATCTCATATGAAACATTTCTTGTCACTCACTTCTTGGAGGATGTGCTGGCAAGATCATCTCTGGGTCAAAGGACAAAAAACATTTAGGAAATACTTTTCTGATTCCTAGTGTTCATTGCTTCACTTTCTGTGTGTTTATATATTATCTATTTAATAATCCATTCCAGAATATTTCTGGGAATTAATATAATCAATTGTCCATTTTGTCATATATAAGATTCTGCTTCTTTTACTATTTTAAATTTGAGATAGTATTTTCCCATTTCTGTGATGCCCTTTTAGTTCCTTATGATCTTTTTAGTATCACTAACATTTTAGCTATCAATTCCCAAAGTTAAACCACTAGTCTAGGATGTAATCTATATATGTCAGATGACTCACATTAATTTACTGTAGCTAGGTGATCTACTATATTCGCACTTGCCTTAGATTTTATTTTCCTTTTAAGTTATTTTTGTTCTCATCCTTCCAATCTGGAAACCATTAATATTTATAGTGACATAAGAAAATTAGAAATTGAAAAATTCTAATTTCTATTAGTTTTTATTTACCTCTTTTTCAAGCACTCCCATTTCTCTTAGTCTAATTTACATTTTAGAGCTTCAAGTGATTGTATACTATTTATTTTTATTTAACTAGGGTTAGATTCCTAACTCTGAGATCTAATTTTGTCTTTTCCCTTCCAAGATTGTGTGGGCAAAGTCTTATCAATTTTATTCATATTAAGTAGTAGGCTTAAAACTCTCTTGTTCTCTATCAGGAAATTTGTTGTATATTTACTTGCAAATTACATGTACTAATCTATTAATTTTATGCTCTCCCCAAAGTATTAGGGACATTTGGAAGATAGTTGATTTGAAAGAGATCAGGAGAAAGAAGTAAACAAAATAATAACTGTAAGCCAGATCCTAAATGCATTTTATCTAATACAAAATTAATTATGTAAGAGAGGGCTCTTACTCACCACTTGTTGCTCCCATAAATAGAGTGTACCTATTAAGACCTGCTCACTTCAGTCCCACGGTGATTTGAGGAAAGGAAATAAGGATAGAATTTTCTCAGGGGAACCTGGGAATGTTGGTTAGTTTAGGTTATAACATTTCATACAAATTGTAAGGAGGCAAAAGGATGGGGAAGTTAGGTTTTGAGCAGCAAAAGATGGTGCAGGTAGAGTTACTTGTGTTGGAGATTGATCCTGGGATTGACTATGTTAATGAAAGTATTTATACTCCTACTCTCTAATTGGTTGGCTACACACCAATTGTAAGCAAGTAATGTTCCCCTGGGATGGTTCGATTTTCCCTTCTGGGCTTCCCCAGACACAAGAAAAGTCGGGAACATAGGAAACCTCCAAAGGGAAAACTTTTTTTTAAAGTCAATGTAAGACATCTGCTTTGCAGTATAGTATTAGGGGCAGCTTTGAACAATAATTAGAAAACTGAACTTGGAGTTAGAAAGATAATATAGTACAACTTCTGATAAATAATACCTAGGTGAATGTAGGGAAGTCATTTGAACTCCCAACATCTCAGGTATTTCACATGAACACACATACACATACACACAGATTCAGAGACACACACACACACACACACACAGAGAGAGAGAGAGAGAGAGAGAGAGAGAGAGAGAGAGAGAGAGAGA
>JAJPUD010019449.1:0-26539 GCA_023553655.1 Myrmecobius fasciatus | reverse complement strand
AAGGAGCTGGGGCTGGGCTCTCTGGCCTTCTGGAGAGGGTCTGGGGGACTCCCTGCCTCCATCTGGCCTTTGCCTTTCTCTGATCACTCCCAAAGCTGACGTTTCTGGGCTTACCTACTGGGCTGTCCTAGAAGGAGCTGGGGCTGGGCTCTCCTTGGTCTTCTGGAGAGGGTCATCTGGGAGACTTAGAAATGAGAACTAGAGAATGAGATCTAGAAGTAGCAGCCATTGGCACCGGGCAGGGTCTTGGGACAGAGACTATCAGAGCAGCATCAGAACTGAGAGGGAGCTTAGAGGAGGGGGTCAGATGGGTAGCTGTGGTGCAGTGCTCAGCACCCTGGGCCTGGAGAAGCTTCAGGTTTAAATCTGATCTCAGCCCATCCTGGATGCTGTTTCCCCTCCTTCTGCCTTAGCTTCCTCAATAATTGTACCGACCACTCAGCACAATCCCTGGCTCATAGTAGGTACTTCCTCAGTGCTTATTCCCTTCCCCCTTCTTTTCTGAGTGGGGAGGTTCTCCAGGCTTAGAGCATGGAATGAAAGGGAGGGCTTGTCTATACCCACACTGAGTTACTCCTTGGCCAGTGTGGGAGGGGGATTCTGGGAAGCAGGGCTTGCTGTGAGCTGGGCTAAGCAGGGAGGCTTGTGAAGACTGGAGACTGAGGAGGCCAGCCAGCATGATGCAGGTTATGGGGATTATCCATTTTCTGTGACCACTGTTGTCTTCTCTGTCCCATAAAGATGGTCCCCAGGGTCCCTGTCCAGTTCAGACTTGCCCAGTTCTTGGGGTCTTCCATCCATTCCAGTCTGGCATTTTATGTTCCGACATCCCTGCTTCCAGGGCCCTGCCCTGTCCTGAGCCACTACAGTCCCCATGTTAGGCAGAGAAAGTGTTTACACCTGGCGGCCCAATGGAGAGGGCAGGCAGCCAGGTAGTGGCTGCTCTCAGGTGCCCCCTCCAGTATCTGTTACTGGAAGCAGGCTGCTCCTTGTCCCCCCTCCCCCTTCTAGGGGAGCAGAAGCTCGGAGCCCTCCACGCTGTGAGCCCTGCCAGAGATGGGGCTCTAAAAGGTGGAGCCCCTTCCCCTCCCCCAGGCCACCAACCTGTCCCTCAGGTTTTTCCTGTCCAAGTACTCCCCCCAAGACACACCTGATCAGATCAGCTATCACCCCGGGGCACAGAAGGGACTGGCTTCTGAGTCACTTGGAAAGTGAAAGGTCCATGTGACAGGGGGAGCTGAGATCCTGCCCCAGGACTTGGTTAGGGATGGTGGGGGGTGGCAGGGAGGCTGAACTTCATGCAAGAGGCAGCCCCTGAGCCAAGCGGAAGGAAGGAGAAGGCTTCTTTTTGCTGGCGGTCCCTGATTGCTCTGAAGCTATCCTCGGGTCAGGGGGAATGTGTTGAACCCCTCTTTTCCCCCCATAGCCCTGGCCTTCCCTTCTCCAGGCTAAAGTCGGGGCTCCCTATCCTGCTCTTCATCTGGACCCTGTCCCACTTTGTCTGTGCAAACTCCTTTCCTCCCATGGGTCACCCACAGCTGTCGGAGGCTTCCCAGAGGTTCAGCCCCTGGCTTCTGGACACAATGGCTGCTGGCCAGCACTCTCTTGAGTGCCTACTGTGTGCCCGGTCAGAAATGAACAGATGCCTTCTCTAGAAGGGTTCAGGTCCTAGTGGGAAGAGGGAGGCACAGACTGGACAAAGGCCCAGAGCTGGGATGTGGGAGCAGCCGCCCCAGAGCTTCTGGGAGGCGGAGGGGAGGAGGGTGAGCCTCCCCTGCTCAGCAGCCCACAGAGACCCCTCGAGGGTCTCCAGCGCTCAAGCTTAAAGGACACTCACCCTGGGTGCTGACAATAGCCAAAGGTCACAGGCAGCCAGGACCCAGCCAGTGGAAAACCTCCCTCCCCCATTCTTTGTTCCTTTCATTAGGGGGGATGGGAAAGGGCACGGTTGTAGCCTCCCCCCTGCTGCCTCCTGAAGAGGATACTGGGGCTCAGAGTGGCTGCTGCCATCACCAGCAGGGCCCCTGCCTCTAAGTGGCCCCTCTTTGTCCTCCCCAGCATCCACAATGGAGTGATTGCTGTGTTCCAGAGGAAGGGCCTTCCGGATCACCAGCTGTTTCACCTGAACGAAGGAGTCAGGTGAGTTACCTTCCAGGAGTGAAGGGCAGCCCTGGGGAGAGGGGGAGCTGGCAGCCGGGACCTGCGGGGACCCCTGGGAGCTCCGGTCCATGTGGGAACCGGGGCTGTTCACAGAGTCAGCGTTGAGAAAGCTCCCCCCAGGGGAGATGTGAAAACGAGGAACTGCTGGCAAGCAGGGATGCACTTTTCTGGCTAGCCTGGATTGGATACCCACAAGGTCTCTGGGCCCTCCCTGGCTCCTGGGGTGCCTTGCCTCCCCTAATCTTCGGTCACAATGCCCCAACAACATGTCTCACTCCCCGGAGCAGGGATGGCCAGGCTGTGGCCTGGGTCCTCTGAGTCATGTCAGTGCCCTTTGGGGAACTTATCAAGCCAGGGTCTCAGTCGGTCAATCAACAGTTAAACACTTCCTCTCTGCCTGGCCTAAGGCTAAGAAATAGAGACAGAAAGGCCAAAATGGGGAAGCCAGGCTCTGCCCTGAGGGAGCTCCCCTCCTGTCCAGCCCCTGGGGCACCTCTCTGACTTCCCAAGTGGCTCTGGCCAAGGCCATTGGAAGTGTCTCCACATCCCGCTGGACGGCTCCTTCTGGCCAGTGCCAGCTTTGACCCAGTCTGTGAGAACCCCGGGGAAGGTCTTTGGGGCAGGGACAGAACAACACAATTCCACCAAAGCAATGCACTAATCTTCCTTCTAAGGATGCAGAGCCCGAGGGTCCAACGGACCCCCTGACTCATGGGAAGTCACACAGCCTGTAGGCAGCACAGCCCCGCACCAGGGAGGGCTGCCTGGAGGAGGGGGCATCTGAGTTCCTCCTGCATGGAGGAGGTGTTCTGGGTGACTTACTTCAGGGGATCCCTGCAGGGGGAGGCACCTTGGACCACAGGATCAACTTGTGGTTCCCCATTCATCCCTGGGATGCCAGGCGGAGTCTGCTCCTGAGATCTCTGTTCCTGGGGGCCATGTGTTCAGGTTTAGCGAGGATGGGTCTGAGACGTTGGAATTGTGGGGTTCCAAGGTTCTGGGCTCTTTAATCTTTGATAAATGGAAGGCCTGGAACAGAGCCAGCCTCAGGTCCTTCCTGCAGGGGCTAGTCTCAGTGACTAGGATGGAGCAGTCCAAGTAGAGGCCTGCAATCTCAACCATCGGGGAGAGAAGCCCTATCCTCGGCCAGGGATGGCCGGATGTCCCTGTGCGCCTCGGAGGCTGTGCCTGGGAAGTCATTAATGTCCCTCTGGAGGAGAATCCCGGAGGCTCTTCCTCAGGGCCCCTGCCGCCGCTTGGGGAGACTCCCTCAGGAGGGTCCCTGACTCCCCAATCGGACCAGTAGCTTTGGCTGAACTGCTCAGTTGCTAGTTCCCTCCCCACCCCTGAAGAAAAGATCACAAGTTGAAGATTCTGCTGGGGACGAGAGTGGCCAGTGAGTGACCAGTGGGAGTTTTGTGATGTTACACAGCCAGGCAAGGTGGGGGGATTTAAGGGACAGAGGGGCAGGGACCGGCCCCAGTTGTACTAGTGATGTCCCTCAGTACCCCTAGAAGAACACACTTTTCTCATCTAGCCCTTCCAGCTGTGCCATCCCTTGTTCTGAGCCCCTTCCCAGCTCTGACATCCCCTGTTCTAAGACTCCTCTAAGCCCTGACCTTTCCTGTTGTAAGACCCCATTGAGCCCTGATATTTCCTATTCTAAGCCCCTCCCACCCTTTACCCCATTCCTGCCTCAGTTTACTCATCTGTAAAATGAGTTATGGAAGGAAATGGCCAACCACTCCAGAATCTTAGCCAAGAAAACCATACTTGGGCCCACAAAGAACTGGACATGACTGAAATGAGCTGCCCCTAAGGACAGGCTGTGAAAGAGAGCGTCCCTGACCAGCATACAGACTTTGGATAATACGTTGCAGTCACAACTCCCATCAAACCCACGACAAGCCCACCGAGTCTTCATGCTGCAAGCTCCAGGAATGGACCCCGAGCATCCATGATGTTGGAGCCCGTGGACATGTTTTCCCTACCAGAGGAGAATTCATTCCCACCCAGAGAAAGCTGGGTTTGCCTCTAGGCTGCGTCCTAAAAGTCCCCAGTGCCCCACCTGGGAGGAGGGTCCCTAGACATGGTGGGCAGCATCCTGGGAACTCCAGTTCTGCCTCTTGGGTGTTCTGTGACATGTCCTAGAACCTTCCTCAGGGATTATAACAGATCACCTCCAAGTGGCCCTGTGTATAAGGAGACCAAACTCATCATGGCTCATAAGACATTAGCATTGTAGCTAGAAACGAGGCCAAGAAGGCTTGTCTGTTGTAGGAAAGCAAGCTTTTGTCCCTTGAGAGAGATCTTGGGGAGGGTCAGCTTCATCCACTGGCAAAATGGCAGCACTTGCTTGGGCAGGTTGGCCAGGCATACAGGATTCTCCGATCCAGCAAGGCCGGACCTGGAAGTGTCTGCTCACACAGAGAACAATAACACTAAGAATTGGGATGGTTGCCTCTCGAAGGAGCCAGGAAGGCTTCCCCCAGGAGGTGGCACTTGAGTCACCTTGAAAATCAGGAGTGGATGTTTGGTCCGATTGGCCATGAGGTGAAGGAAAGGGCATTGGGTGTGAAGGGAAGGATAAGAGCAAAGATTCAGGGATGGCACAGACTGTTAGACTGGCCTGCTGGTGCCATGTAGGTGGAAGAGGAAGTGAGCCCGGACAGGGAGGGTAGCCTTCAATGCCAGCATCAAGAGACAAAACTGGGGGATAGTTGGGGGCTACTGAAGGGTTCAGTGGGATGTTAGGATTAATGAGCATTTAAGGCATTTGGGAAGAGCCCACTGTCAGGCTCTGTATAGTCACTAGAGTTGCAAAATAGCCTCTGCCCTGTACAAGGTTGTGTTTCATCATGGGAGACCATACACATAGCTGTGACAGACACAGAAGAGATTACAGCAGGTAGTTATTGGCAAGGTGGCTCGGAAGGTGGAAAGATGGCACCTCAGTCATAGCCCTTCCATAAAAGAGTGGGGAGGTCTATAAAGTACATGTGAGGAGAGAGAGGATATCCAGTGTGAGATCATAGGAGAAAGATTGTCAGAGGCAAGGGGTGATGGCTTACAGGACCAACAAGAATGGATGTTTGATCTTAGAGGTGATAGGGAATGATTGCTGTGGGGTGGCTAGGGCAGCCCACATGGCAAAGGGCACATTGAAGAAAATCACTTTGGCAGATGAGTGACAGCTGGATCCAAATGTCCTCAAAAGGCTGGTAGGAGCTGGGAGGGAGAAGTTAGGGAGAACAGACAGCAGGCCAATGCAACAGTCCCGACAAGGGCTGAGGAGCCAGCTGAAGAGTGGCCAATCAGATGGGCAGGAGATGAGGAGTGTCATGGAGAAGAGAACATCTGGGAGAGGAGTCGGATCTAAGAGGGCATCGAAGGCTGTAGCCTCATCCAGAAGCAGAAGGCTTCGAGATTTGGTGATTAGGAAATCTCTTAGGACTTTAGAAAAAGTAGATTCAGGTGTTTGGAAGCCAGAGCGTGGAGGGTTCAGAAGCAATTGAGGAAGAAAGACGTGGGGCCACAAATAGGGTTTTGGAGGAGCTGGACTGAAAAGGGTAGGGGGGGTATGGGATGATGGATGGATCTTGTGAGGGATATTGGAAGGATGGAAAAGACACTGGCCTCTGATAGTGAAAGCAATGAACGAGCTACCGAAGTGAGCAAGATTGGGGATGATTGGGGGGGCAGTCAAATGGACAGCTGGCCGGAGAAAAAAGGATGCAATGGGGTCCCTGAGGCAATAAAGCCACGGAGGGGCTTTGTTGTGCATGTGAGTCTGAGTCCCAGAAAGGAGGAGCTGGGCCCAGACCCCAGGCCCTGCACTCGGACTTCTGTTCCCATTTTTACTCCATGGTGGGGCTTTGGACCCGAGTCTTTTCCCCTCAATGGTTTAATGGCAAATGAGAATTCCAGGATCACAGAAGTTTCATGGTCTGTTTCCTTTCTGAGGGCTACATGTTATGCTAGTAATTAAACTTATCGTGATTATCTGATGCTTTGTAGGCAGGAAAGGGTAAAGAACAAGAGAGGACGTGATCTTTGTGTTCTAACAGCCTCGTAAGCTGAGGTTTAAAAATGGTTAAGAATCTCAGAAATATAGAAAGTGCAGCATGGGAGACATGATGGAACAGGGAATGGCAAAGTTGGCAGGGACCTTAGAACAGGGAATGACAGAGCTGCCAGGGACCTTAGAACAGGGAATGGCAGAGCTGGCAAGGACCTTAGAGCAAGAAATGGCAGAGGTATAAGTGCAGTACAACATAAAAGAGAATTTCAGAGCTCAAATTAGCATATAGTTCAATGCATGAGGAAACAGAGCCAGACAGAAGAAGGGACTTTACTGTGATCACGTGAATTCTAAGTACCAGAGTACAACTTCAGTGTCCTGAATCCAAATCCTGTGCTTGTCTTCCCCTGGCACCACATTGCCTCTGAAGTCGCTTTGTGTTACAAGCAGCTCAGAGTACAACTGGCCAGGAAAATGATTTGCGTTAAGGATTTGCAGGAAGCAGACCTAGTTTTCATCATCTGGGGAACACCTTAACAGACTGGGGTGCATGGACGTACTGTGACTGTGCTTAAGAAATGATAAATGTGCAGGATGCAGAGAAGCATGGGAAGACTAATGTGAATGGAAGTAAAGTGAAGCAGAACCAAAAGAACAATAGGCCTAATGACTGTGAGAGTGTAAAAGGGAAAGAGTAATGAGAAAACAATCCAAACTGAACCTTGTGCCTGAAAGATGAAAGATGAGAAGACATTTCCTTCCACTTCCTTGCTGAGATAGGGGCCTATGGATATGGAACACCGAACACACCAGCAGAGGGATCTGATGAAGTGGATGACTTGGCTGAACTCCTCCCCTTCCCTTTCTTTTCTATTTTCTGTTACAAAGGATGTCTTGCTGGGTGGAGCAATGGGACAGAGATATTAGGAGATGAAGGTAATTTTAAAATAGGAGATATATCCATAAAAATGAAGAAACTGGGGGGGGGGGGAGAAGAGCTGATTTGCATTCTACTCCCTTGTAGTTACTAGCTGTGTGACCATAGGGAGCCATTTGAATGATTCAGCCTCAGTTTCCTCTAAAAGGGGAAAGTACCTAGAACAGAATAAGAAAGTGGCTTTGAGTCCCTTTGTGACCGTGAAGGTTGGGTGCTTGCTTATTGTTCTGGAAGAGAGCGCTTTGAAAGGGATACTTGTTTCCATAAATGGTCTCTGAGGGTGCATGCAGATGGGGCAAACCTTGTGAGCCTGGTGCTGGTCCTGGGTGTTCCAACAGGAACCTGTGTCTTCATCAGCCAAATGACCCTTAATTCCTCAAGGATGTGTATCCTGTCCATCATCCCATGGAGCCAATCACAAATGGGTGCATTAGTCCTGAGGGTGTAGCTGGTGGAGAAGAGGTAGTCAGTGAGAATACAACTCAGCCGGAAGACTTGTATTCGAATCCCCTGTGCCTTTTTGTTAGCTCATCCACAAAGTTGATTGCAGGACCCAACTGTTAAGGCTGCTTGGGGAATTCAAAGTGGTAATAACTAGAAAAATAGAGAAAATGACTTCATCGGATCACTGATTTTGACTTGGGGAGGTGGGGTTCAAATCCTTGTGTCCAAGGGTTAAATCCTGACCCTGCCAAGGAAGAGTTGTTCATCTCCCCACAAGTCACTGGACCTTCTGAGCTTCTGTTGTAAACTGATTCCACAAACTTCTGTGAAGGACCCCCAAAGTCAGGTGTGAGAGATGAGAGCTTACATTGTCCTAGGCAGATAAAACACCCACCTGAGCTTGGAAGGACGCACGTGGAAAGTCATGTCCGGGATGGAGGATTGAGGTCTCGGGCAATAATGTGCACCAGGGGAAGGAGGATCAGGAGAGGACTTGGGGATGGCACTAGGGATCTAGAGACTCTCCAGGGCCAGGGGAAAGAGAGAGAGGGAGGCTGTCCGTACAGAGAATAAATACTTAGCAGGTAACTTCATTGGCAGGAAGTGCAGAGGGCTCCCGTAAGGGCTTGGGCTTGAGGAGCTCCTGTTCTCCGTTTAAGGAGCCCCCAATCCCATGGGTGCACAGAGCAGGTCACTGTTCTCATGTCTGCATCCCCTTGTCTTCCGAGCACAGGCAGCTGCTGAAAACTGAGCTGGGCTCTTTCTTCACGGAATATCTCCAGGTGAGTGTGCTCAGCCTGTGCCCCTCCCGAGGGTGGGACTGGGGCAGAGGGCAACAGGGATAGGACCAGGAAGAACAGCTTGGCACAGTGATGATGCAGTGCACCTGCCTCAGGGCCAGGGGCTTTACAAACAGCTCTGTTGGCTCCTCCCAATAACCTGGGGGGGGGGTACTATTTTCACCTCCATTTTACAGATGAAGAAACTGAGGCAGTCAGAGTTGAAGGGATTTGCTAGGAGTCACACAACTAGGAAATATCTGAGATAGAATTGAATTCAGAGCTTTTTGATTCCAGATTCAATGCTGTAGGCACTGTGGCAGTGCCTGGGTTTGCACCCAAAATCTGATCATTATAGTCTCAATGTCTTGGCTTAGAGTTACGGCTGTCTTATAAAATGAGGCTTCTCCCAGTTCTTCCATCCCCTGTTCTAAGCTCCCCACAACTCTGTCACCCCCTGTTCTAAGCCCCCTCCCAGCTCTGACAACCCTTGTTCTAAGCTCCTCCAGCTCTGACATCCCCTGTTCTAAGCTCCCCCAGCTCTGACATCCCCTGTTTTAAGGGTGCTCCTAGCTGTAATTTTCTGTGTATCTTCACCCCGAAAGAATCAGCCCCATCTTCCCCACCCCTGACCCCGGACTGAGGCAGACCTCCTCAGCAGCAGCTTTGCTCAGGCCAGGGCTGGTACGACTATGCCCTCTAGTGAATTCTCCAATGGGCTCCAATGAGCCTATTCTCTATTTTACCCGGGGAGCTCATTATAATGGACATGGGGCTCCAACGAATGGTCCTGTACCATACTCATAAGTGTATGCTATCTCGCACCTCTTCCTTCCTCCTTTGGGCCCAACCAAGCCCAAATTAAACACACATTTGGGGATGCCATTCAATGCTGCCAGAACTTCAAAGGGAAGGGACTTTGTTTTTGCTGAATGGGCCAGAACTCCAAAGTGTGGTTCCTTTCTTGATTAGTGATAGAGGGGCCATAGCTAAGCTGAGGAGGGGGTGGGACAGCTTGGGGTGGGGGTGGAAAGAGGCTCAAGTACCAGCCTCTGGCCTCCACTGAGAGACCTCGATTAAATCGCTTTCCTTCCTCTCTCCGATGAGGAGAAGGGAAGGGATTAGGGATGTGAGCATGGAGGGGAGCAGTAAGGGGGATAGAGAAAACATTTCTGCTAAGGAACTCTGCCGTCCTTTAGAAATTATCTGTTATTTTTTTACCTGCACTTGCTTGTAAATGCTAGAATTTCTCTCCTTCCCTGCTGAATGACGGAGCAGGAAAATTTGCTGAAAGCCAAGGGAATGGGGACCAAGGTTTGAGACCAAACCAGGGAGCTTACCTGTTGTGCTGTGACATCCCACCTTCTAAGCTCTGTTCCTGGTCCTGTGGGCTTCTGGGAAACACTGACATGTGTTGGGCTTCTGCTTTCAGAACCAGCTGCTAACCAAAGGCATGGTGATCCTGAGGGACAAGATTCGTTTCTATGAAGGTAAGCCCAAGCAGGCAGGCCCGAGGGGCTTGACCATCTTAAATCAATCGGCAAATGTCCATCAGGTGTCTCCTACTTGTAGGAGCTGATGCTCTGATCCTGCACCATTGGCTTCCAATTTGCCCTGGCTGTTCTCTTCCCCCCCCCTTCCCCAATGCCCTTCTCACCTCTGCCTCCCCACTCTCCCAGCTTTCATCAAGGCTCAGTTTCCTGATTCCCATAGCTGTTAGGGCTTCCCTTCAGAGATTATCTCTTCTATGGGATAATGTCTGACCGTGACCACATTGAGGGCAGGGCTATCATGCTAAAATCTTAGTATAGTGTGCTGTGATTCTTTTCTTTTTCTTTCCTTTCTTTTTTCCTTTTTTTGCTGAGGCAATAGGGGTTAAGTGACTTGCCCAGGGTCACACAGGTAGAAAGTGTTAAATGTCTGAGGCCACATTTGAACTTGGGTCCTCCTGACTTCAGGGCTGGTGCTCTATCCACTGCACCACCTAGCTGCCCCTTCTTCATTACTTCTAATACATTGTGTTATATCACATATTGTATCAGATTGTATTCTATATTATATTTATGTTATATTTTACCCTATCCTATTATATTAATTTTATATTAGCACATTATACTATATCATATTACATTGTATTATGTCAATATTATTTCAGAGCATATTATATATTATATCATATTGCATTGTATTATCTCATGTATTACATTGTAGCATATTATATATTATATTCTAGACTGTTATATTTATATATTATATCACATCACTTATCTCATCATATTGTATTATCATTTTGTATTGTTATATTATACTACATTCTACCCTATCCTGTTGTATATCATTAATTACATAATTTCGTATTATTATACTACATTACATTCTATTCTATCCTATTAATTATATTAGTATGTGTTATATGTCACATTACATTGTATTATGTCACATTTTATATCATATTCTATATTACATTATATTATATTCTACCCTCTCCTGTTATATTAGCTATATATTATATATTATATAATATATATTATATGTTATGCTATAGCATACTGTATTACATTAAATCACATTACGTTGTATTAGGTCACATGTTATATCATATTGTATTCTATATTACATTATATTCTACCCTCTCCTGTTATATTAGTTATATTTGAGCACATTATATATTATGATATATCATCACATACATTACATTGTATTATGTCAGTATTACTTCAGAGCATATTATATATTATGTTATATTACATTATACTGTATCCTATCCTATTACATTAATTACATTATACAGAGAGCTACAATGTAATACATGAGATAATACAATGTAATATGATATATAATATGCTCTGAAATAATATTGACATAATACAGTGTAATATGCTAATATAAAATTAATATACTAGGATAGGGTAGAATATAATGTAATGTAATATAGAATACAATTGAAGGAGAACAGAAAACTGGGACCTGAGCATCCTCATCTCCCCATGTTACAGATGGAGCAGCTGGGAGGCTCAGTCCATAGAGTGTTCCTTGAAGTCAGGAAGACCTCAATTCAAATCCTGCCTCAGACATTCGCTGGCCTTGAGCGAGTTGCTCACCTGCCCCCTGCCTCAATCATGCAAAATGACATGTCTGTGAAATTCTTTATAGTCCTTAGAGGGCTTTATAAGTGCCAGATGAGGAAACTGAGGCTCACAGAGAGAGTTCTCTGGAATCTCTGCTGGGACCCAGCCTCGGACCTTCTGGCTGCTCCCCTCCTTAACTCTCCAGGTGGGAGTCTCCGGCTCCGGCTTCACACTCACCCCATTGTCCAGGCTCGCTTCACTCTGCTCCCTTTTGTGCCCGAGTCGGGGATCTTTCCCTTAGGCCCTGGGCCATCTCCCACTTCCAAGCCTTTGCACGAGTCCTCAGTCAGGCACTTTTCCCCCTCACTGACAGCTAAGGGAAGGAGGTTTGAGGTCACCCAGAGCAGGCTCTACAGAGTAATGAATAGAAGGGAACAGGAAGTAAAGGCAGGGCCTTCACGAAGGCTACCCGGGCCCCTAGTGCTCTGGGGATGGGCCTCTGTCTCTCAGCAGCTCCTTCCCGTTTCTGGCCTATGAAAACTGCTCTGGGCCAGGGCCCTGGCCCGGGGCCCCGGGTCCTCCCCCGGAAACCTCTGAGCTTCCTTTCTTCCCACCCCTTGGGAGGAAACTCCCAGGCCTGGGGCCAGTGGAGAAAGCTGAGTCAGGACCCCTGGTCACATCAGGGGCTTTCCCCTCTCTGGCAGGAGACCCCCAGCCCCAGGGGCTTCTGGGCCCAGTCTGGCTCTCATTTGTGAGCCTGTGCTGCTGGGGGGCAGCCCTGGGCTTCTATCTGACCCCTGCCTGATGGCCATCTGACACTGGCTTGGTGCCCAGTGTGGGGGAATGAGCCTCCAGCACAGCAGCTCTTCCCCACTGGATCATCCCCCACCTCAGTCCCAAGGTAATACCCCTCCCCTCAACATTTGGGCACTGAGTGCTTACAACCACAGTGGTGACTTAGGGCTCAGCTAGGATGATCCCTGGGACCTGCCTCTGGAATGGGAGAGGCCCTTCCTACCAGAGACTGAAGGGCAGGAAAGCTGGGGAATGGGGTCATGGGTCTGGAGGCAGTGAAGCTGCCACCACCAGCTTGGCCACCTCTGGTGCCTGTGCCACCCTTGCCACTACCATTGGTCTGCCACCTCTCCTGCCTCTTCCAGTCTGCCACCACTGCTGCCTTTGTTACCACTGCTGCCTTTGGCACCGGTGCCTGTGCCACCCTCCTGCCTCTGCCACCCTTGCTGCTACCATTGCCTCTGCCACCCTTGCCACCCCTCCTGCCTCTGCCACCCCTACCACCACCGGTGCCTGTGCTACCACTGCTGCCTTTGTTACCTCCACTGCCTTTGCCACCACCGCCTGTGCTGCTGCCTGGCACAAAGTCTGTGTGTTCCCCCTCAGATATGACCCAGTTTCTTTACCATCTTGCTGTCACCAAGCTGCCTTGTGGGATGCTCAGACAGCGCTGGGCGGCTTCCATGGCACCGAGTTGGACGTGGCTAGATTTCCCCCCTCTGTGGATTTCAGAGCAGCCCTGACCGCTTGGGCCCCTGCTCGGCTGCCCCTCTGTACTTGTGCTCCCTTTGGAGACCTCTCCGCTTGGCACTTAGTCCTGAAGCTGGGGAAAGGCCAGGAAGAAAACATTCCAGAAGGTCCAGGTTGGGGGAGCGTGGCTTCAGGGATACGGAGTTCATGCCCTTGTTCTAGCCTTGGTTGACTGCTTTGTCTTTTGTGGGCTTCAGTTTGTTCTCTTGTCAAAGGATTGAGGCAAGAGATCCTTCTAGCTCGGATCCTGCAGGCCAGAGTCTTCTGGAGGAAATGCAACCGGGGGTCCCCAGGGACACAGGGAGAGATACAACTCGTGGTCTTGGAGCCAACTCGAACCCTAAGCAGCCTCTGTGAAAGGCCTTGCCTCCTCTGCTCGTGGGCCAGCACCAGCCTCCTTCAGCTGGGGAGACCCAGCAGGGTGCAATCAGAACAGAGGCGGGTTCACGAGGAAGGGTTTACAGCCAGTTCTTCAGAAGCAGGGACAAGGAAGGGATTCCCGGGGTGATCCTGTGCCCACATGATGCCATCACAGATGAAGGGGTCGGGCCCAGTGAGATCATGAGAGAGTACACAGGAAGGACTTGGGGAGCCAACCTCGCAGCACTGGGTGCCCGCTCTCCATCTTAATTATTATTAATCAATGGCCTGTAGGTAAGCACCTGAAGTGTGCCAGCCACCAGAGACAGGGACAGCCCCGTCCCAAAGAGCTCAGTTACCACCATGGGCGTGTATATATTAGAGATGCAAAGGCTGTTGTGCAGGAGACTCTGTGGTTGGGAGGAAGGGCTCCAGCATAGCCTCCCACAAACTGAGCAGATCTGGAAATGTATCCTTTGAGTAATGAATTATGGGCGCAGCCCTCCACTCTCCCAGAAAGTAAGGAAACACTGATTATGCATTACAATGTATCCAGGTGGGTGCTGAGAGACCATTAGTTCTCCTGCGGGGCCCTTTAGTGGCGGGAGCTAGCAAGTGGATGGAGACTGACACGTCCCATCCAGGTACAATGCTGAGGGGAAAAACCAGCTTGGAGGGGCTGACCAGCCCTCCATAAAGCTTCTCTGGAGGTAGAGGGACTTGCTGTCTTTCCCACTAGAATGCCAAGGGAAATCCTTCGGACAGTAACTGGTCTTCTCTTCTTCTAGGGCAGAAGCTACTCGATTCTTTGGCAGAAACCTGGGATTTCTTTTTCGGGGATGTCTTGCCCACACTCCAAGCCATTTTCTACCCCGTTCAGGTGAATAATTTTAATGCGGTCACTTGGAGATGGACCACTTGGGTCTAGCAAAGTATCTTTTTGAACCCCTTTCCTGACTAGGAAATGGGATGAGAACTTCTCACTCCTTCCCGTTCCTGGTGTTCTCTAAGGGAACAAGTGCTGTGGGCAGTGGAGCAGCCAGTGCCCCAGTTGGGCAGTCCCCTGCCTCTGGTCCGGGCATGGGCTCGGGGCTTTGGTTGCATTGACTTAGGGAAGTCGATTTAATCTTGAAGCAGGTTCTGTGAGAGCCTTGGGGAAGGGGGAGCTGTGGCTCCTCTTCTAACTCTGGCCCTCGTGTGCGCAGGGCAAGGAGCCCTCCGTCCGGCAGCTAGCCCTCCTGCATTTTCGGAACATTATCACGCTCAACATTAAGCTGGAAGATGCCCTCTCGAGGTCCCGTGCCAGGATTCCCCCCTCCATTGTCCAAATGCTGCTGGTCCTCCAGGTCAGTGCTCCCTGTGGGGTGGCTCCGGTAAGTTCCAGGATCCACAGGCCATGCCCGCTGCCACGCGTGACACTGATGCTGCTGTTGTCCATATTTTGGGTTGGCACCGGTCCTGGGGGTCGGGCCCTTCCCCTGCATGGCCACCCCACACCCCAGGATGGATGCACAAATAGGGTTGAGAAGGGAGCAGGAGGTACGCAGTCAGGCCCTCGACTTTGTAGCTTCTCTGTGAGTCCCAGGGGAGTTGGGTGGGGGGGATTCCCGCCACTGGCTTGACAACACAAATATAGATCCATCACCCATATGCTGCCAGGGATGGCACTGGGCATGGCTGTGCCAGCGGGAGAAGCCTATAGGGTATCCCAGCTGGCCTGTACTCTGATCAGTGTCATCTCATTGACAAGATACTGTGGTCGGGCATTACTGCTAGCATGGCTTCATTTGTTCAACTAGCATTTATTCAGCTCCTGCTGTATTTAGAGATAGAAGAAGTGAATGGCTAGAGAGCAGAAGGTCCTGGCTTCTACTCCCACTCCAACACAAAGGACCAGCAGAGGGGCTGTGGGATTCTAGAGAAGTCATTTGACCTTTGGGTACCCCTGGTAACTCTCCAAGGCTGTGACGGACATGTTGCTGACCCACAGCAAGAGACCATTTCCATGTTCAGATTGCATGAAGGGAGTCCAGAACTACCCAACCCCCCCAAAAAGCAATGTGCCAGATGGTGGGCTAAGTGCCTGCCCTCATGGCACTTATACCCTCCCCCACCCAGGGGCTGAACCCAGCCCTTCTGCTGCAGGGAGCCCTCTAGTTGAGCCCAGTGAGTGGGGCAGTTCACCCTGAGGACCGCTGGGGAGTTCTTGAAGGGATGGGAAGCCAGGATGCCATAGGCCTGGCCCCTCCCCAGACCCTACTTCTGCCGGGATGCCTGCCAAGATCTCTCCCAGGCTGCATGGTCCTGGCCTTGACATCCCCTTTTAGTGTGTGCACAGTGAGAGGGTCTCTGGGCGGAGCTGCTGCAGGGGTGTAACCCCATGTGGGGGGCCCCCAGAGGTCCCTGCATCACAGACTGAGAGAAAGAATCGTGGTAGCCCCAGGGCCCACCCTGGATTAGGAAAGGGGGTGATGAGAGGGCCAGTCTGGAGGAGGGCAGCCAGGCTGGGGAGGGCCTGCTGCAGGGGGAGCAGCAGGAACAATGGAAGGACCTACAAGGACACACTTTTGGGGCTGAGTAACCTCCCCAGAGGACTGCCGGCTCCTGCCCCCACAGGTCTGTGAGCAGAGGCAGGATGGCCAACTTGGGGAGGAGGGTTCCTCTGGAGGACTGGGCTCCTTCCAACTCTCAGTTCCACGAAAAAGCCCTAGGCATGGAAATAACTTGGCTCCGGTGGTCAAGCTGCAACTTGGGGCTCACTGACTTTCGGCTCTTGTCTATGCTGACACTCCGCCCCCCCCCCCCAGCTCAGGCCAACAGCGCCCACTGACCACAGGCTGGGGGTGAGTGACTCCACGCCCCCAGTGCAAGCCAATAGCACCCACTGACCAGAGGCTCTGGTCTTAATCTGACCCCCTCAACCCAGGCCAACAGTACCCACTGACCAGAGGCTCTGGTCTTAATGTGATCCCTCTCAGCCCCGGCCAACAGCACCCACTGACCACAGCCCAGGCCAGAATCCCTCCCACATCCCTGAGATGGGATCTGGGTCCTGCTTGCACATGTCTAGTGACGGGGAGCTCACCCTCTTCCCTGTCCTGACAGGTCTGTGGATGCAGAGTCAGGACTTGAGTCTAAGTCATCATTCAGTGTGACCCTGAAAAAGTACGTGCTCTTCAGCCTTGGTTTCCTCACTTGTCAGGTGGGGGGGTAGTCACACTGACATGCTCCCTTCCCTGTCAGGGATGGGAGAAGGAAAGTGCTTTGTAAGTTGCAAAGGGCACTTGGGATGTGGTACAATCCTTGGTCACCCAGTAGGGAGCAGGGAGGCCAGTGGGCATGTGTCCCAGAGCTGCCAGCTAAAGCCCATTGGTGGGAGAGGGGTCTTCCCTCGCACTGCCCCTGCCAGGGAAGCCTGACGTGGGGAACCTTGCCTGAGGGTCCCAGAGAGTATGACTTGGCTGGGTGGGAAGCCCACTCTTTCCCCCACACTTGGGTCAGGTACTGCCGAGCCATGGGGGCCAGAAAAGGGAAGGATGCAGGGTCCCAGGAGAAATCGCAGTGGAAACTCATACCTGGGCCAGGTTATACCTCAGCACAGATGGCTGGCTGGGACCCCATGCTCCAGTGAGCGCCACCTCCTCAGCTACAGATGACGACACAGAGGCCCCCAAACAGGAAGCTCCTTGGCCAAAACAAGGAGCAACCTCGGGCCAGCTGCAGGTCCCCCAGCCGCAAACCCAGGTGGTCTGTCCACAGGCCAGGTGCCAGGAGGACCCTCAGGCTGCCTCAGGGATGTACAACAGAGGGCCTAGCAGCTTGTTGTTGATCAGCAATGGTGGGATTGGAATGTGGGCCCTGAGCCCCCAAAGGCAGAGTTAAAGAATACCCAAGGGGGAGGGGATTTCCTAAGACACAACGTTCCCCTTTGGCCATCCATCCCACACCCACCTCAAAGACCCCTGGATGTCAGCTTTCCCCTGCCTCCTTCCCTCTAGCACCTGCTGTAGGATCTGGCAGGAAGGGAGGCACATTTAATAGAATGATGGAGACCTCAGCCCTTTTCCAGCCAGGCCTTTGGGGCATCTCCGTCACTCTAAAGCCTTTTCTCCCACTGCTGCATGGGACACAACTCACATCTTTGGGGCTTCGTCCCTGGTGCTGCGCCCTCCGTGAGGGATAGCCCCTCAGCTCTCACCCTCCCCTCCTTGGAGATCTTCTGGTCCAGATCAAACCAACCAGGAGCCTTCACTCAGATCCCCTGGGCTGCCCCTCTTCACACTCTCTCTAGCTCATCTGAACTGTTCTTCTTAAGCCATGGTGTCCTGAACCCAGCCCAGAACCCTAGAATAGTCAGCCACTTAATACAACCCAAGGTGACCTTCCTGTTCTTGGCCCTGCCACCTACTCCTCAGAATACTGGAGAGCTGGTGGTCCACTGAGAGACTCCAAGAGCCTTTTCAGGCAAGCAGTAGTCTGACCTTACCTCATATTCTTCCTTTGTCAAGTTATAGCATCTTTCTGTCTCCCCTCGGTCCTCCAGACAGAGTGGATGTCTGGGGTTGGCAGCCTGGCTTCTGTGTGAAAGGGAAAAGGGTACCCTGATTCCAATGAGTCTGAGGTCTCCGAAGGCCTGACATGATTCCTCCCTGTGTGCCCCCCCCCATTATTGTGACTTCATCATCAAAGGAGATCATGGTGTGACCAACAACACTTGCACTTGCCCCCACCTATGGTCCGTATCCTCAAGGAGCTCATAGTAGAGAGCTGTGTCCCTCTTGTCCCACAGCCCCTTGGGGACCAGCAAAGGGTACATGACTGGTTGGCTCTGAATACAGGCTCTGTTCCCCTCCCCTAAATGTGGCTTATAGGACAGTCTCTACTTTTTGTGGTCCATTTAAAAGACTGGCACCCTTTTGCTCCCTTTAAAGGGAAAGGGGTCGGGCCCAACGTGGACCCAGGCAGTGAGTGACTTTGCCCATAAGCACTGGGGGTTTTGAGATAGGGGACCAGCACTGCTTAGGGTGGTCCGGGAAGCATGAGGCAAGCAGGCCTTTCTGCCCCAAGGGAGCAGTAGGGACACAGGTGCCCAGGGCATGAAGGTTAGAGGGAAAGGGAGAGGGCAGGACTGGAGAGCCCTGGAGGCCAGACTACGAACTTGGCCTCCATTTAGTATGTACACCCTGTGGGCAGGGAAGCAGGAGTCCTGAGTGAGGGAGTGAGGGTGCGATACTGGTGCAGTGGGGCAAGTGACCAATGACAGAGTTTGCCCTGGGCTGGGGGGCAGTGAAGAAAAAAAGAGCTTGATGGGCAAGGATAGGTACATTAAGCTGTGCCAGTCTCAGGCTTAGAGGATGGGGAGCCTGAGCCTGCTAGGCCTGGGAGAAGGGGGGGAATGGCTGCATGTGTAGAATCCTTCAGCTTTCAACACTCTGGGAGCAGGCAGGGCTTTAGACAGTTCGAGGGCATGTTGGAATGGGATTCCATCCTGGTGCACCTGTCACTTAAGCCAGGCTGCCACCCTGGTGGCCCCTCACTCTCCCCACCCTGGGTCCCCCTGCCCAATAACCTTCCCTTTGCCTTCTCAGGGTGTGCATGAATCCAAAGGTATCACAGAAGACTATTTGAAGCTTGAGGCTCTGATCCAGAAGGTGGTCTCACCCTATCTGGGTACCTACGGCCTCTATTCTAACGATGGCCCCTTCACACACTCCTGCATCTTGGGTAAGTGGCAATCAGGTCGTCTCAGCTGCAGCCCAGGCCTCAGTGATGGCTTTTGGGAAGGAGAGATGGAAGGGAGGCAGGGAGGCAGAAATGGAGAGAGGGAAAGAGAGAGGAGGCATAGAGGGAGAAATCATTAGAGACAGACGGAGAGGGAAGAGAGACAGGCAGTGAGAGAGATGGGGGAGAGGAAGAGAGATGAAGGGACAGGAGGAGAGAGGAAGTAAGTCAGGGAGGGAGAAATGGAAAGAGGGAAGGAAGGAGGGAAAAATGGAAGGAAAGAAGGCATGAAGGGAAAAAGGCAAGGTAGAAGAGAGAGAAAGGGAAAGGCTGAGAGAGACAGAGAGCAAGGGGAGAGACAGAAACAGAAAGACAGGCAGAGCCAGAAATGGGGAAGAGGGACAGATAGATGGAGGGAGAGAAGGGGGGGCAGGACAGAGGGAAAGAAGGCAGGAAGAGAGAAATAGAAGAAGGGAAGGAGAGAAAAGGAGGCTAAGAGGGAGAGACAGACAGGAAGACAGAGATGGACAGTGAGAGACACAGAAGGGGGGAGAGTCAGTCATAGAGTTGGGGGGGGAGCTGGAGTCCTTCATCCTCCAGCCTCCTGGGCTCTCGGAGCTGAGGCCCTGCCTCCTTGGGCCTCCGTGCCTCTCTGATCGTGCTCTCTCCCGTAGAAAAGCGCTTTTCCCGGCGCCCGAAGGCAGGCGACGTCCTGGCCAAGAACCCGGTGGTGCGCTCCAAGAGCTACAACACGCCGCTGCTGACGCCAGTGGCGGAGTACGAGGCCGAAGGGCTGGGGGCCGGCGGCCGCAGACACTCCGTCTCCGAGATGACGTCGTGCCCCGAGGCTCAGGACTACGGGGCCCTGGGCGCTGCCCTTGACCTGGGCTCCCAAGGCTCGGCCCTGGCTGCCGAGGCCGAGCGCTCGGGGGGCCCGTGCCGGCAGCACCGCCAGCCCAGCCCGCCCTTCCTCCTGGCCCGGGCCCCCGCCCCGGCCTCGGCCCCCTCCTCCAGCCCCGAGAACCTTGTAGACCAGATCCTGGAATCCATGGATTCGGACTCGGAAGGGATTTTCATAAACTTTGACCGAGGACGCCCGAAGGCCGCCGGCTACGGCATGGAGGGGGGCAGACAGAGCGTCGTGTGACCCCTGTCCCTGCCGGAGGACCACCCGGCTCGGGCTCAGGCAGCGAACGTGTGGCAAAGGTGGCCTGATTCGGCGGAGGGCAGCCTGGCACTGGGAAGAGGGAGGCCCCGGGCAGCACTGGCAGACTGCCGGCCCTCTGTGAGCCCCCTCCTCCTCGTCTGTTAAATGGGGGGGAACCCCCACCCCGCTGACCTCCCGGAGAGGACGTGAGGATCCCAGGAAATAATAAGATGTGGGGAGGCACTTTGGAACTCTAATGTACTGTGTGGAGGACGTGTGGGCCACGTTTGGGCTATGTGTGTGTTTGTGTGTGCGAGAGGAAACATTGAGAGAACACAAGAACCTTTGGATGTATTTTTTCACTCCCTGGTTTCATCAGTCCCCTCCCATCAGGTTTTCTGCCACCTGGGCAGGGCTTCTCCAGGGGAGGGACTTTCCCAGGGGATCTATCTCAGCCCTCCTTCCCATTTCTCCCTGGGACCCATCACCCTCGGGAGCCATTTTTTTTTGCGTCTATCACCCGATCACCAAGTGTTTGCCCTGACCCTGGCACTAGCAGTAGCACTGGGCAAGGCACTAGGAATAGTCCAGCAGTTCTTGTCCCTTGTCTACAGCAGAGCTTTGGACAAGTAATTATAAGCTATCAAAGAAACACAAAGGGATTTTCACCAGGAGGACACTGGGATTGAGTTTGTGGAGGCTCAGCAGCAGGCAGGAAGGCCCTGGGTCAGTGAGCAGCCTCCTTCTCAGGCCAGGCTGGCCGCAGACCCTTCTAGACAATTGGAATATACTAAGGCTGACCAACATAAGTGGGACACCTCCACCCTCAACCCCCTCCCCTCAGTCCCTTTCCAGGACAGCCATACTCTACCTGCCAACAGCACTTACTCTAAATCAGGGTCACTCCCCAAAGCTCCATGGGTATCACCAGTCTGTCACCAGACAGTAGCAATCAACCTTTCCCATCCTTCAATCCCCACCAAACAAGTGACCTCCATGAATTGGGGCTGCTAGCTCTGTCTCCTTCTGAGCTTATCCATAGCCCGACTATCATGCTGGCAGCCTGGACACCCCCACCTCACCCCTCAGCAGTGATGGCTGAGACCAAGAACGCTGAATCTGTGACTAGAAACAGCCAAAGAAAGGTGGTACTCTGGAGCTGGTCCCGCCTTCCTCCTCTCCCAGCTCAGGCTGCCTCTTCCCAGGCTCCCTAGACACAAAGTGGCAAAAAGGAAGGAACGTCTCCGGAGCAGCCTCCTCATCTATTAAGCAGGCTTGTGTCTGGATGAGAGCAGCACATTGGTTTAGGCACAGAAGGAGTCTACTCACTCCCCTATCCAGAACTAAGATAGTTTGCAAAATGAGGGAGCTGGGAACCAAGGTCTTGCCTTCCCTCCTGCCTTCTGCACTCTTGGGCTGTGGTTCTCAATTTTCCCCTCATTGGCCCAAGTCCCACACGGTCCTGGAAACTTAAATTAAAATCCATGAATATAAAATGGTGTGTGTGTGTGTATTAAAATCCTGCTTGTAGATTCAATTTTCTGTTGTTCCCTTCACCAACATTAACTGTCTTTTCTGGGCAAAAGCATTGGAGGGAGCCAGAAGTGGCAAACATCCCATGTGATGAATGTGGGAGATGTACCCAGAAAGGAGGGGCACACAGGAAATGAACAGTGCTTATGAGAACAAAGGCCCCCCATAAATGACCTTGTTAGCTGGAAAACTTGAGAAAGCAGTGCAAATCACACAGGACAGGCTTAATAAGTATTTGTGGGCTGATAGATCAACTGAAACTGAGCCTTGGAAGAAGGGAAGGAGTTCAATGAAACATCTTTTCTGAATACTAGGTCTGGGCTAGATATTCAAAGAGAGCAAAATTTTTTGGGGGGAGCTTCCATTTTCCTAGGCTGTGCGTGGGTGAGTGATCACACTTAGGTGGTAATTAATTTCAAGAGGTGGAAAGCCCCGAGTCCTGGTGGAGGGTGAGGTCAATCTCTGCCCAGGTGTAGATCCATCCCTACCTTATTTTGAGCAGTCCTTGTCCGTGCTTCCTCATAAACTCAACACTCTGGAGGTCTTCCCCACCCACCAAGATGCTCAGGTTGCCCATCTGTGGTTCCTCACACTTGTACAACTAGCTCATCTAGTTCCAGACTCATTTCCCAGTAGTGATGTGTTCTCAGCCCTCCTCATGCACTGTCTGGGAATGTTATAACTCTGGTGTCCGCCATGGGCTTCTCCACTGCCGTTTGGTGTTTCAAGGGGCACAGCCTTCCCATCACCAAGAGGATATAAGTATCATAAAGATGAATTTTTGCACGATCATTGAAAAAACAGTTCATTTCCCAAATAGCATCCAGTTCACTCCCTTCAATCCCAGACTTGGCTCATCATCTGTTTGCCTGCTGAGCCTTGCAGAGCCAGTCGGCTGTATGGTATCGCCTGGGCAATGGGCATCATTTATCCACTAAGCTTCCCCACGTGGATTGTTAGTCCATTTTCTTTTTTCTTCTTTTTTCCTTATTTCTTCTCTCTCTCCTTCCCTTCATTCTTTCCTTCCCTCCCATCTTTTTTTCTTTTCCTCTTTTCCTTCCTTGCTAACTCATCCACCCTTTTTTCCCTTTCTTCCTTCCTCTCTTGTCTATTCTGTCTTTTTTCTTCCTTCCTTCCACCTCTTCTTTCCTCTTCCTTCCCTCCTCCCTTTCTTTTTCTCTTCCTCTATTCTTTCCTTTCTCCTTATCCATCCCTTTTCTCTTTCTTCTTCCATGCTTCTTTCCCACTCTGTCTCTTCCTTCTCCCTCCTTTCTTTTCCACCCTCCTTTCATTCCATCTTCCCATCCATCCTTTTTCCTTCTTCTTCCTCCTCCTCTTGTTGTGCCACAGTTGCCCTGTCTCAATTTCCCTTAATTGTTCTGCCTCTATTTCCCTGAAATGTTCTGCCACAATTTCCCTGAATTGTTCTGCCTCAGTCTCTGTGGTGGCAATACCCCTTCCTGGCCATTAGGACTGAGATAGTGAGGGCTGTGGAGCTTGATCACTGGCATTCCAAACAGTCCTAAAACTCCAGATGATGTATCCCCAATGTTTGGGCATAGCTTTCTGGTCCCAGACTCAGTGGCTCCTAGCAACTTATCAGAATGATACTTCCTCCATGCCCCCAACCTGTCAGAACTGAATTTATGGACCTTTCCTGGAACTTCTATCCCTCAGTGCTGTATCCCTCCTTCTGCCTTTGTTTCCCTGAGCACTGGAGCCCTATAAGAATCCCTGGAACCCCTCACTCAAGGGCTAGATGCTTTGAGACAAGAATCCTATCCAGACGACTGGCTAATATGGCTGCCAGTCCAAACTCTCCATCACTATCAATAAACTATTAAAAATCTCTATTCTCTATCCTGTCTGAGTTTCTCTGTGCATTATATTCTCCCTCTTCCTCCCCCCTTCTCCCTCTTCCTCCCCCCTTCCCCTTCCTCTTTGTCCTCTCTCCCTCCCTCTCCTCCTTTTCCTCCTTCCTCTTCTTCCTCTCTCTTATCTGTCATCAAGACCTTCAAAACATGTCCCAAACAGGCCCCCTTCTCTCCTCCCTCTCCCCTTCCCAGGAGGCCCTTATCTGCCACAACCCACTGTTGGGAGGGGGTTTCTGTCTGCCTGCCTCAGGTGTCTCCCCCACTCTAATCCACCCTCCACTTAAGTTTCAGATGGATCATCCAGGCTGGCCACATCACTCCCTACCCCCCCCCCCATTCAGTGAGCTCCCCCGGCTCCCTTTCTACTCTACTATCCTATTTCCTCCAAGCCCCCTTCAGTCCCATGGCCTGGCCTTTCTGCTGTCGTCCTCAAGCTCTGTCCCCCATGTCAGGGAGGTTCTCCCTGCTCACTGACAGCCCCTGCCTTCCCCCTAAGAGTACAATGAATTTATCTTGGTCCTGGGGCAGCAGATAGAGCACTGAGCTTAGAGGAAGGAAGAAACATCTTCCTCCATTCAAATCCAGACTATCCCTAGCTGTGTGACATTGGCCAAGTTATGTTACCCTGTCACCTCAGTTTCCCCATTGGTAAAATGACAAAGCACTTCAGTATCTCTGCCAAGCAAACCCCAAATGGGGTCATAATCATGGCTGAAAATGCCAAATAACATCTTGTTTGCACATTGTGTCTCTTCTTCCCAGCCCCCATCCCTTAGAGTGAATCCCTTTGAGGGTTTTTTCTTTGGGAGTGTTTTGTTTTGACTTTCTCTGCATCCCCAAATGCTTAAGTTTGTGGCCCACAGTAGGCGCTTCATAAATGCTTGCCTTATTGAGTTGGGGTCCCTGGCAGGACTTTTTACCTGTGTGTGAAGCATCAGGAGGAAGAGGAAGATGAAGGAGGAGGAGGAGGAGTCACCAGACCTAAGAGGACCCCTGACCCAAACAAGAGCCCCAGAGAACTTGACCCCCACACAGTGACCAGTAGCAGAGGCCTAATACCCTCCCTCGTTTTCCAGGGGTGCCTAAGGCTACCCAGAGATAAAGGGGACCAGCTAGTATTTGAAAGTCTGCTGTAAAATGGAGACTACTTGGACAAGACCCCGACTCCTTCTCGTTCCAAACCTGTGCCTCTCCTGCTCGTCCTCCTCCTTCCTCCTCTTTTTTTTGCCCAGTGGTCTATAGTTCTGGGCCTCGCTTCCCAACCCTGGCAGATGAAGGGAGAAAGCCCGAATCTTGCTTTCTCACCTGTCCCGATTCCTTCTTTCTGCAGTTGCTGAAATGCAGACTTCTCCCAGCAAGCACAGATTACTCACCACGGATGTCTGGTAAGAGGCAAAAGGGGAGCCCCGAAGAAAAGGGCAAAGAAGCAGACCCCCTTTCCTTCCCATCCATCCCATGGGCTCCAGGATGCATCTTGGTGGATTGTCAATGAAAAGACAGGACCCCAATCTTTTCCTTTTGGATCATTCCATCTTAGTGCTCGAGCTCCTGTGAACAGCTCCAAGATTGGGGTACTTGAATGGGCTGGTACAGGCCTGGAGGCAGCTCCAGAGTCCTATTATGGAGAATGGGGGTGGGGGTGGGGCAGGCAGTCCCAGGATGTCCTTATTGACTTGATGATCTCACCACTTAGGCTCACCATTTCTCTGTTTTTCCAGAACCTGTAACCAAAATGACTTTTAGAAAAGAAACTGAACAAATGGTTCCCCTTTCAAGGGGGGGCTGGATAGAATGACGTTTACATAACACAGAAAAGGTCAAACCTGATTAAAGCGATTGCCTTCCAAGTTGGAAGGGCCCGGAAAGCATGGAACTCCAGCATCCCACAGACATCACCCAGGCCAAGGCCCTTAGTGAACAGGAGCTGCTTTGATGCAAATCCTGGCAGGTGTTCCCAGAAGTGCCGTGGGCCCTGATCCCATCTCTAAGGTTCATAGCATTGCCTTGACCCACTTATTTCATTTCCTGAGCCTCAATTTTCTTAACTCTAGAGTGGGCTCCTACCAATTCCAGAAGCTTGGGTAAGGGGGACTTTGTGATGTACTGGCTAACACATCAGGTTTGTGGCTTGGCTATCAGAAAACACTGGTTTGGGTGTTTGCCTTGGCCCTTCCTACGGAATGGCTCTCAGGGGATAATGGGTAAAGAGTTGCACCTGGAGACTAGAAACCCCTTCTCCCATCACTAGGTTGAGGATTGTGAGAGGCAGCCTGGGGAAGAAGGGAGTAGGCTCTTATTCCCAGGGGTTCTCATTTCTTTAAACCTTGTCAGATTCCTAGAATCCATGATTTCTTCGGTGTGGGGAGGGGGTGGATGAAAGAGCCAACGGTGAGATCTTCCCTTCATCCTTTGCATCTCATTAATTTCATGTGCTGTGGCCAGAACTTTTTCCAGGACCAGGGAGTGGTTGGGGCTCTCCAAGGTTAAGGAAATCAGGACAAGGGAGAAGAACCGGGGCAGTCTGGGAGCAGTGTGACTGGGCCAGAGAGGGATGGGGGTGTAGGGCTCGGGGAGGGGGAGGAGGAAACCTGAGATGAGGAGGAGCTGAGCCAGCTAGGCTCGGCCTTATCGCAGAATGCAGGAATGTGCACTCAGACCCGACCCAGAGTCACCTCCTCCATGCAATCTTCCTCCAGTCTCGTCCCCACTCACCCCTCCCGGGCCGCCGGAGCAGGTGAGGAGCCCCTGGAGGTGGGGGTGGCAAGAGACAGAAGGAAGAGTCCTTAAAAAGAGAATCCCCATTCTGTAGGGCCCCACCCATGTCCCTTGTCTCTGGATGCCCCTTTCCCCGCCCCTCCCTTTCTTTTTTTATTCCCTTTGCCTTCTTCTAGACTCCTCTTCTCCCTCATCCCCTGCCCCCTTTGTCTCGTCTCCCTCCCCTGCCCCCCCC
>JAJPUD010019448.1:0-26539 GCA_023553655.1 Myrmecobius fasciatus | reverse complement strand
AGGGAACCATCTTTTATAGAACACAATTTTTAAAATTTTTTTTTTGTTTTTGCTGAGGCAATTGGGGTTAAGTGACTTGCCCAGGGTCACACAGGAAATGTTAAGTGTCTAAGGTCAGATTTGAACTCAGGTCCTCCTGACTTCAGGGCTGGTGCTCTATCCACTGCATCACTTAGCTGCCCTTAGGATGCAATTTTTAAAAGGAACCTAAAAGTGTAGAAAAATTATATATACATACGCAGAAATAGGTATGTAAAAGTTATATAAAATATTATCAGCCCGTAGTACTCCCATCTCTAGGTGCCTTTTCTTTGAGACCAATTTTGGTGATTAAAATTTCCCAGCATTCACTTTTAATTTTGTTGTTATTGTCCTCTTCCTTCTCCCCCTTCTCCCCCTCCTCCTAGCTCCTTCCCTCTCTTTCTTTTCCTCCTCCTCCTCCCTCTCCTTCTCTTTTTCCTATTCTCCCTCCTCCACACAGCTAGTAAGTACCCAAGGCTGACTTTAATTCAGTTGTTCCTGAAACTGGATCTAGGACTCTATCTGCTGTATCATCTAGCTGCCTTATAGTAAGTATTTAATAAAATGGTTTTCCATTCAATAAAGTATATTACATTTGATCATTCCTCAATCCATGGCCACTTTATTAACATTTTGATGTCTATTGCCCAATAGCTTACATTTATATAAAGCTTTGATACATCAGAAGCACTTTCTTAAATTTTACAAATTGTTACTTTCCCACCTTTCCAAATGGGGAAACAAGAGCTTAAATGAATCCCATTAGGCACACAAACAGCGTCAAGTTGGAACTTCATGTCAAATTTTATGGCTCTAGGTCCAGCACTTGATTATTCTATGCTGTCACTTGCTAGATGACATTGATGAAAAGTTGAATAGGATAGAGGTCCTTCCCAGGGTTTGCTGAAGTCAGCTTGTAAACCAATTGTTAATTTTTTAAAATAAGTATTCACACCTTGAAAACTGCCAAACAGAACAACTCAGAACCTGATTTATTGTTTTGTTGCTTTCTAAACTTAAGGAAGTGATAGAGAAAATCTTAATAGCAGATTAATAAACTAAAAACTGTTGAGCCTACTCTTCTCTCCCCTTTGTCAGTTGTTAAACAGCAGAATACCCCTAATCTTCTTTTAAAATGTTTACAAGAGGAGAAAACTCTGTAGAAGAGAACTTAAAAAAATAAGGCAGAGTGAGATAGTACAGCTAAGAAGTCCAGAAATAGTGGATATGAGTACATTGGGAAAAGAAAGAGAACTTTTGCTTAGGACTTTGAAGGACAGGAAAGAAGGAAAAGCTTTCTGGAAAAGTTGACATTTGTATTATATCTTGAAAGAAGGGATTAACTTCCAAAGAAGTAGGGATGGAGAAACTGCTTTCAAAACAAATCACAAGACTGTCATTAGAAAAAAGATGGTACAGCAGCTAGATGGTGCAGTGGAGTCAGGAAGATCTGAGTTCAAATTTGAACTCAGACACTTAATACTTACTAGCTTTGTGACCCTGACCTTTTAACCCCAATTGTCTTGCAAAAGAAAAAGAAAAGAAAATAGATGTTTATGGGAGAAGGAAGGATAAGATAAAGAAAGATTTAGATGTCAAATTGAATAGAATATAAATTAGATGAAGGAGATTTCAAAAAATATTATGGAAAGATTGGTAGAATCCATATTATGAATGACAATCTAAGGAATTTATACTTTATCATGTAGGTATTATTAAATGACTAAAACAACAAAACCTGAAGAAGAATTTGTTGAAAAACATTGATAAGATACAAACAAATCATATTGAAGACATAAATTCATAAAGGATAGCATGAGTCAAGATGGAAGCAATTTGTACAGTAACAGCATTGTAAAATAAACTTTGAAAGCATCACACACATATACATATGTATATTTGTATATAGTAATCAAGAAAATTTGTTTTTTGCCTGTTTCTTAACATTGATTTGTTTCTCTACCCTTCCCCCCCCCAATGTGAAGGGTGACAAAAGAGAGAAAAAATACATTTCTCTTCTTTAAAAAAAAGCAAAAAAATTAAATTAAAATAAAATAAATAAATAAAATTTTTAAAAAGCAAGGAGATGGGGTATGCTATAGATATGAAATATTGCTTGCACTTTCACATGAAGTCACTGTAATATTACTTTTATTTCACTACTTTAATTTGTTACAAGATACCTGTCAAAAGGTGGGAGTGTTCTCTAAATGTTTGTAATGCAAAAAATAAATTTTACTTAATCTTAAAGAATTTGCTCAAATGGCAGCTACACTAAAAAGCTTTCCCTGATTGAAAAAGTGGAAGCAATTTGTCCCTCATTTGGTCTATATATATAGTCTACTAATTTAGTAATTTAGTAAAATGTCTTAAAATAAATTTTGGGGGCATCTCTGTGTTTGCCATTCTCCCACACCCTAGCATAGATACATGCTATATGACAGACACTTATTGATTAGATAAGATAACATTTGTTTAAAAAAATGTTTTTTTACTGCTTGATATATAGGGAGTGCTATGTAAATATGTAAATACTTATTCTCTTTCCCTTTATTTAATATATGATTAATATGTTTGATATTATAGGCAACATGTATAAGTAAATACAAAATCCATTTGTTAAAGACTTTTTGAATATATAAATAGAAAATTGCATGACATAGTATATGCTGTTATGTTTTTAATAAATATTGGATTTTTGAAACAACCTATAACTCTAGAGGAAGACAAGTAAAAGAAAAGTGATGTATTGAATAGACCATTGAAAATAGGTCAGGAATATGGGAGTTCAAACCTTCACTTATCAACAATAACTATCTGGTTCTGAGGAAGTCATTTAATTTCTCTGGTCTCAGTTTCCTCATTTGTGAAATGTTGGGAGTTGATGGATGACCTTTAAGGTCCTTTCCAGCTTTAAATTTATGACCCTATAAATATGCATATGTAATATAAAACACCTTTGTGGTACATAATATCATTTCTTTAGTATGTGCAATTGAAAAAAAATGCTTGTATTTCATCAAGTATTTATATTTGAGAAGCTATCTGTGATGGGATGGGAAAAGTGCAGGATCTGAAGTAAAGATGCTTGGGATTGAATGCCAGTTTTGTCACTTATCATTTCTGTGTCCTTGGGCAAGTCACTCTGCTTGAAGCCTCAATTTTCTCAATATAAAATAAGCATATCACAATAGCAACAGCACAGAGATCTTGTGAATTTTGTGTATTTGGCGGGGGCGGGGCGGGGGGGAGTAATTAAATAAATAATTCATCCTTAGCCTACTTAAGTAACTGGAGGAACTAGGCGAGAACATCTCTATTGAATCAATCAATTGATTAAAGGTTTTAGACTAGGAATGAAAAGTCCTTTTCTATTTTAGAAATCTTTGAAAAGCATTGGATGCAACAGCATGACAGTTGCTTAGAAAATGCATTTGGATTAACTGAAAATACTGTACATTGTGTGTTGCATAGAACTAACAAACTAATTTGGAGCTAGACTTTTAAGCATATGACAATCTAATGGCAGGAGTTTTTCTAGAAAAGTCTTGGAAGGAAGGAAGGAAGAAAGGAAGGAAGGAAGGAAGGAAGGGAGGGAAGGAGGGAAAGAGGGAAGGAGGGAAAGTGAGAGGAAGGGAAGGAAGGAGGGAGGGAAGGAGGTAGGGACAAAGGAAAGAAAGGATGGATTTATTAAGTGCCTTCCTAATATATACCTGGCACTATGCTAAGTGCTTTATAAATGTTATTTCATTTGATCTTTACAACCATTCTCAAGAAAGTAGATATTATTATTATTATTATTAATTATTACCATTTTACAATTGAGGAGAATGAAGCAGACTTCCAAATTCACCTATGATCACATAGCTACTAAATGTCTGAGGCTTAGTTTGAACTCATATTTTCTTAACTATCTAGTAAATATAACTCTATCTACTCTCATTATTAGTTATCATTTTTCTTAATCAATACTTGCTATTTTTTGCAATTCCTATTAGATGTGGATCTTGAGGGAGTTTTGATGTAAAAAAATGAAGATATATGTAAAAAATTGGGAATAGCTAATCACACCCTGATTTTTTTAATTTATAAATGTACTCATACATAACTAAGTTCAAAAGTGAATATAAATTTCTAAAGATTTTTACAATATTAACTGTCAGATGTAAGATTACAAATTCTGGTCTTCACTGTTCTTTCCACTATACCACTAATTTTTCTAAACCTTAGTTTTCTTTTCTGTGAAATAGAAATAATAGTACCTATACTATGAGTTTCATGGGGTAACTATGAGGATTAAATGAAATAAGATGAAAAATCTTATACAATAAAGTGCTCTATAAATGTCAATAAAGATATCACTATTAAAGTTAATTTTAGAAATTCAGTAAAGTTAAATATTTTTTAAAAATATTACTTATAAAATATACCATTAAAATATTTTTCAAACCTGTGATTTCTTGGGTGTTTGATTGGTATGGCACTAAATAAGTAAATTAGTTTGGGTAGTATTGTCATTTTTATTATATTCGCATGGCCTACCCATGAGCACTTAATGTTTTTCCAATTGACTAGGTCTGATTTTATTTGTGTGGAAAGTGTTTTGTAGTTTAGTTCGTATAGTTTCTGACTTTTTCTTGGCAGATAGATTCCCAAATATTTTATGCTATTATCCGTTATTTTGAATGGAATTTCTTTTTGTATCTCTTGCTGCTGAACTTTGTTGGTAATATATAAAAATGCTGATAATTTATGTGGATTTATTTTAAATCCTGCAACTTTGCTAAAGTTGTGAACAAACCTGTGATTTCTTTCGTTCTTTTTTTTTTTTTTTTTTTTTTTTTGGTTGGGAACTCCTACATATGAAAATGCTTGCCTTGAATAGATTACGATTTATCTAGAATTTATCATCTTAAAGAAAGGCCTGGAACACTGAGAGATTAAGTTATTTGCAAAAAACCAAATATCTAATATGTATTAGAGGTTCACCTTGAACAGATTTCAAAGGCTAGTCCTCCCTATATATACTTCTTTTTTTTATTAAAGCTTTTTTTATTCAAAATGGATATTTTTCAACATTCATCCTTACAGAATCTTGTGTTCTAAACTTTTCTCTACTTTCCCCTTGCCCCCTCCTCAGATGGCAAGTAATCCAATATTTGTTAAACCTGTACAATTTCTCTATACATATTTCCACAAATATCATACTATACAAGAAAAATAAGATCAAAAAAAGAAAATCTAATGTATAAAATAGTTGTATTGATACTCACAGGAAAACCCATGTCTCCTAATCTAAGGAAGGAAACCTTGATCTTATTATAAGTGTAAGCTGGTAGATTAATTTGACATACTTATAGAGTTCACTACAAATAGTAAAGGTATATTTTCCCAAGAAAAGGTTCTTTAAATAAGTAGAAGAGCTTCACAGATGAAGGGATGGGTTATATTTCTCAACAATACTGTTTATGCTGCTGCCACAGATTACATTGCTCATATGAATAAGTAATTGTTAACCTTAGTATCTTTCTTTGGTTGACACTGGAAGCCTATCTTTTTTTTTTTTAAAAAATTCAAAGATAAAGTGCCTTGCTATAAGACTTGGGCAAAGTAATTTCCCATTCCTGAACTTTAATTTGACCATCTATAAGATTTTAGATGAACTAAAAGATCCTAAAGGTTCCTTCCACCACTAACATCTTTTTCTTTAATTCTTAGTGCTTCTGCCATTATATATTCTGTCATTTTAAGGTCTCTTTCAATTCAGATATGTTATGTACCATTATTCAAAGTACCTTCCAAATCTACCGATCTATTATTAATTAGTATAATTACCAATTTTCATATGATCTAATAAATGTATATGTAATTTAAAACAGAAAATAATTACTTAAGTATGATGACTTTGCCATCAAAATGGTATATATGATCTTTAAGTTTACTTATTTATGATCCCTTTGGTTATATTGAAAAATGAGATTAGCACTCAACATTCATTTTTCCCACTTTTAAAATTTATGTTCAATACTATGTAAAAAATGATTTATGTTCAACGGAACATATAAACTGAAGACTTCATTTTCACTGAGACAGTACTTATAGATTTATTAAACTAACTGCTTTCCTTCACCCCAAAGACACTATCCATTATAAAAGAGGATTTTTGTTCTCTGCATATTTTCTTTCTTTGTTGACTTAGTACCTATTCATTTAGCAAATTCGCATATGTCATACAAAGAAGCCAAAAGTGATATGAAATTAATTTTCTTTCTCTTGGCCAAAAAAACTCCCTCAAAAATGCAAAGGTATAGATAGGTCAAATGGGATGAAGAGAGGGAGTAGGAGGAGGATGAAGAAGAGAGGTGGGACAGAGAGAAAGAGCAGGTGAGGAGGAAGAAGAAAAAACAAGAGAGAAGCAAATAAGAAGTCAAAAAGTGAGGAAGTAATAATAGGAAAAAAGAGAAGAAAAGTAATGAAGAAAGAAAAGATGAGGGAAATCCTTTTTAATCATGATATTTATAAGGAAATGAGAGAAGAGAAAAAAACAGAGAACAGGACAATATGAGAGAGTCAGAGAAGAAGAAGAGAGAAAAAAGATGGGAAAGAGGTTAATACCTTAAAAATGTTTTAATATCACATGAAGTAGTGAAAAGGAGCCAAATAAAATAAAATTAAAGTAATGAAGAAGAAGGAGGAGGAGGAGGAGGAGGAGGAGGAGGAGAGTAAAAGAGAGAAGGTGAAAGATGATGATGATGATGATGATGATGTGTATGTAAGAAAGAGAGAGAGACAGACAGACAGAGAGAGAGAGACAGAGATAGCGAGACAGACAGAGAGACAGAGAAAGATTTGGAGACACAGAGAGACAGAGAGAAACACACACACACACACACACACAGAGAGAGAGAGAGAGAGAGAGAGAGAGAGAGAGAGAGAGAGAGAGAGAGAGAGGGAGGGAGGGAGAGAGAGAAGGGAGAGACAGAGCAAGAGGAAGAAAAGAAAAACAGGGCAGTGCAAATCTGGGACTCAATGGTGATGGATAACTAAAGTCAATGTGTCAGGATGATATTATGTAAATTACCAAGACAGCCAAGCTATGCACTGATGATTATAGAGGATGTGAACAATGTTGTGGTCCCTAGACACCTATGTGCCTTGTTATTTTTCTTCCCTCCAACTACCCTTGGGGTGGATTCTTCCTGACCCTGGTCCTTGAGAAAAATAAAAAAATAAATCCTTCGCTACACACACACACATACACACACACACTCACTCAACACACAATTCATCCCCTGACACTTAATAAATACATAAGATGAAGGGCTAGCTATTCATTGATGATATTTTCTTTAACCAATCATTATTTCTTCCTTTTGGATTTTTTATTTGTTTGTTTAGATAAACCAAGCATCTGACTATCAAACACTTTTATTGCCCCTTAATTTCAAGGACAACACTTAGTTCCAAAAAATCTACAGCAGGGCTTATTAAACAAGCAGATGATGGTGATATTTCTGGATAAAATTTTTCTTGATACAGATTTTCAGAAAGATAAACGGTTCATTTTTGGGGGGATTGGCAACTAAAGCTCTGAATCAACCATTTACACATGTTTATATATTCAGGCTTTATGACATAGCTTTTGTGACACTCCATGTTAAACTGCCATCTTTAAGGTTTAGCATAGACTCTTGTACATGATAGGTGATGAACAAATATTAAACTTTTCCTCAAACTTTAATATTTCTCTCTGTTATTCAGATTTTAAAATTTGGAGCATTCCTTAATTCTTTTTCCATCAACTCTCATATCCAATCAACTGTTAAGGTTTATTTATTCTACTTCCACCTCATTTCACATCCTTCTCCTTTTTTTTTCTTATATCGACCAGTTCTAGTCCAGGCATTTGCTACTTCTTAATTTCATTATTGAGATAGTCTCTTAATTCATTTCTCTGGGTTCAGTTTCTCTTTTCTCTAATACTCACCACATACTGGAGCTGTCAAAATGTTATTTTCTGTAATAGCATTTTTTCACAATTACATGTAAAGATACTTTTCAATATTCATTTATATAAGATTTTGAATTCCAAATTTTTCTTCTTCCCTTCCTTTCCTCCCACCTGCCCCACCTCCAAGAAAGCAAGCCATTGTCTTGGATTGCTAAATTACTGAAAAAAATTAAGTCTATTATAACTGATCATCATAAAATGTTACAGTTATTGTGTACAGTGTTCTCCTGGTTATGCTCACTTCACTCAGAATCAATTCATATAAGTCTTTCCAATTTTTTCTGAAATTATCATTCTTAAAGTGCAATGGTATTTCATTACATTCATAAAACACAACCTCTTTAGACATTCCTCAATTGATAGGTATTACCTCAATATTTAGTTCTTTGCCACTACAAAAAGCACTACTATAAATGTTTTCATATAAGCATGTCTCTTTTTTGTTTCTCCCTGGTTATGATTTCAAAATGATATTCTTAAAGCATAAGTCCTACATGCCATCCCTTCCTCAACTCAAGTCTCAGTGGCTCTTACAGGCTTTTAAATGACAACCTCTGGGATAAAATACTAAATGTTCAACCTGGCATTTAAAGTCTTTTAAAGTCTGATTCCTATCTGACTTCCTCGTCATATTTTCTGTTACTTTCTCTTCATTTTGGTTTTAGAGTTGGCATTGTCAAATGTTAGATTGGATGATCTTAAGGTTACATCAGGGACAAAACAGTGGTTTTAATTCCCATTTATCCCCTATAACACTTCCTTTATTCATGTACAAGCACCTCTCCTGTACTCCTTTTCATCCAGAGGCTGGCTGACTTTTCACAGTAATAGAAACTTCTAACTTCTTTTCTACTCTAAGGTTTGGCTCTGTTGACCCATAGGGTGGTTATAACCTAGTACCAGTATTAATATTATTTAAGTGACAGTTTAAACAGTTTTTAATAATATTAATAAATAAAATATATTCAAAATTTGATTTCATTTTTATTTTATAATTTTTAATTTCATGTGCATAAAATATACTTAGATTTTAGACGGTTGTACAGATGAATATGTAGATAGAGTTCTGGATCTGCAGTTCATATCTGGTCTTAGACATTTACTAGCTGTATGATCCTGGGCAATTCAATTACTTTTTTTTTTAGCCTCAGTTGCCTCTTCTGTCAAATGAATATAATAAAAGCAACTACCTCCTCAGATTATTTTGGGATAAAATGAATTAGCATTGTAAAGTGTTTGGAAACACTAAGGCTCTACATAAATGCTATTATTATTATTATTATTATATAATACTACATGCATATGTTATTACTAAGTACATCTACATATATTGACCACACATTTTTATTTTTATTTTCAGTATAAAGAGTATATAAGCATGAAAGTTTGGATAGCACTTGTCTATTATTGTTAATACTTATATCATAATGAGAACATTATTAAATATACTTCATTTTTTAAAAATAATTGTTCACCACTTTGTGATGCAGTAATCAAGATTTGATTCTAAGATGTTAATTTTGATACTTAGCTTTAATGACTATGAAAATACATGCATCATTGGTTTTGCTCCATAATGCTATTTATTTTTTAGTCCCATAAACCATTGATGTTAAATTTTTGTTGAAATTTGTTCAGTGAATTTCTAACTTCCCTGATGCCAATCAGTTGTTTTTGCAAAATTACCAAAACATGTTGCATTTTTGTATTTTAAGAAATTAGCTAAAAACTCACTGAAGTTCTTAATTTGTAATATTTTGAAGTAGGTAACAAAATTGTTTCCAAGTTTTTAAGATGAGTATAGATTAGAATTTTTATGTTACACATTTACATCATTTTCAGCAAGCCATAGAGGGTAGAGTAAGTATTTAGGAGTAGGGCATGCTCAACAAAGTCAAATGCTTCAGGGAGATCAAAAAGAGTGAGGGCTAAGGGGGGAAAATGAGATTTAGCAATTAAGAAATCATTGGCAATGTTGAAGAGAAAATTTTCCATTGGATGAGAAGTCAAGGAACGTGGAAGATTAGAAAGATAGTAATGCCCTCTTTAGAAATAGAGTATTTGGGGACATCTAGGTGACACAATAGAGAGACCACTAGTCCTAAAATCAGGAGGACCTGAGTTCAAATTTGGTCTCAGAGTCTTGATAGTTATTAAGCTGTGTGACTCTGGAAAAGTCTTAACTATGATTGTTTTGCCAAAAGAAAAAAAGAAAAAGAAAAAAGAAAGAAAAGAAACAATGCATTCCAGAAAATTGAGCAAAAAGATATCATGAAATATGTATTGAAAAATGCAATTCATACCTATCCATTCTTTAGAAATCTCTCTATGCATCAAAAAACAAAAGGGAAAGTGGGGGTAATACTCAGCAGCCACTGACCTGAAGTATAAAGCATATTCCTGGGGGTGTTTGCTAAAGCCGCAGTGTGGCCTGGGAAGCTTGGGTATGAATATTTTGTTAGGGAAAGGCAACAAACTACTAGTATTGGTGCCTAGTCATAGTTAAGATATAACTGCCCTGAATGGCAAAAATCTGGAGCAAAAAATGGAGATGTGGGAAGACTTCTCAATTGTGAGAAGCCAGTTCCTGGAAAAGATGGAGTGATGAAATGTTACTTGTTAATAGATGAAGGGGATGCAGTTTTGTTGAGGATAACTGCATTTGGTCATGATCTGCAATGGAATGCAAATTCTAACTTCCCGCCCTCTTATTGATTATCCTTTGACACTGTGCCATGGTCCCCAAGAAGGTGATACAGTGGCCCAAAAGGAATCCACACTCTACATTGTGGAAATTAATAAATGTATCATCCTCTTATCCTCCAAGTTAGGTTAAATTCTTTTGAATGTTTATGAATTTAATTTAAAAGATTCAATCATGTTTTGAAACGATTCAATTGGTACAAAATTATATGGAAAGAGATGAGTTTGGAGGACATAATCATTGATTAAGAACCATTCTTGTATCAGATCCTCTCTTTGGTCATGGTGAACATTTTGGATAAGCCTACATCTCTCTGTTTATGTCTTGATTGATCTTACTAGTAAGAGTACTGTCCAACAAACTTTTTCAAATAATTCTGTAAAATATTGACATAAGTATTAGAAACAACTTGTTGGAATGGGACCTTTAAAGCAGAATTTAATTTTGCTGAATCAATTACTATTTTATAGTTAAAATATGCACAGTGAAATTTCTCATTTTCATGGTTTACTCTAGTTTTATATTCATTTTGATCTATACTCTAAGCATCTAAGTAACTCAGTAGAGAAAGCATGGGACCTGCAATCTAGGGACTTCAATTTAATTTCTGTCTCAGGCACTAACTGTGTGACCCTATAAGCAAGTTCTGTAATTTCTGTGTGCCTCAGTTGTCTCAACTGTAAAATGGTGATAATATAATAGCAACCTTTGATGGTTTTTGTACAGATCAAATGAGATAGCATTTGTGAAATACCTGTAAAACTTAAAGTGCTATATAAATGTTATTAGTATTCACATCAATGATTTGATGGTCAACATCAACATGATTGAAAAATAATTGAATAAATGATTGTTTCCTTATTTTAATTATAATTAATTTCTATTTGTGATGTGTTTACCAAGAACATTACATTTGATCCTTTTCTTGAAGGAAAAATTTGTCATATACTAATATGAAACTTATGTATACTCTTTAAGGCTTTAGCCTTCTTTTCTTTATTTTACAGATTTTTTAAAATGACATCTTTTTAAATCACCTACATTTTCATGGATACCTTTCTTCATACTCCATTCCAAGAAGACATTTCTTATAAGATGAATTTATTTTTAAGGGAAGAAGAGAGTAGAAAATTATCAAAATTAATAAACATATTGAAAAATATCTGATGATTTGATGTCATCAAGAATTATTTACTAAGGGCTTATTATGTGCCAGGCAATGTACTAACTGGTGGGAATAAAATGATATAAACAGTCCTTTTCCTCAAAAACCTCATCATAGTTTAATGGGGCAAATAACATACATAAAATACACAGAGTCAATTAAAGGCAGTCTCAAAGAGAAGGCACTAGCAGTAGCCAAGACTCAGAAAAAACTTTATGGTAAAGGTGGGATTAGGTTGGCAATTGAAAAAAGCCAGAGAATCCAAGAGGTGAGGATGGGTGGGGGAAGGAGAGGTGATGGGGAAGGAAAGACAAGGGAGAGAAGAAAGAAGGAATCTTAATATATGCATTACAATATATTTTTTATTGGTAGAGATCTTTTAAGGTGGATATTTTTCTTTATAATTACCAACTAATAATCATTAAATGACCTAGCATCCTCTGTACCTTTCCATCACTTATGTGAATATGAACATATGGTCAGCTCTAAAGTATCAGCTCAATTTAACTAAACTCAATAAACATGTTCAACTCTTTTATTTGCCTCTCCATGGAGAATTTATGTCATCCTTTAATTTAGCTGAAATGTTCTTTTTTCCAATTTTTGTTTATCACAAGAACAGCAATATTATATTATTCAATTATTACATGTGTTGGCAATATTGTGCTAGAAATTAAAAACAATCCCTAACTACAAGGAGTTTATGCTCTACTAATTTATTATCAAGGCCTACCTTTTTCCTATCATTTTCATTAATGATACTCTTCACAAATGTATATGTCTTTCCCTATTGATCTTTTTAAAATGAGAAATTGGACACGTGGGTTATAATTATAGATATTTTATTGATTTCCTTTTTTAGTTATTAATCTTGAATGTTACTTTTCTCCCGACTCAGAGATCTTTCTCTTCCTGTGATGTTTTGGAAATTGATCTCTAGATATTTTCAAGATTGTGTCATTTTCTACATGGAAAACTTAATCAATACTTGATTTGGTCCAACTGCTATTCTAAGCTTTATCTTCCTAAGTGCTTTTCTAAAATTCTTAATAATAGCTAACAACAGACTTTTAAAGATTTAGAAAGTGCACTCTCTCTATGTATGTGAGTGTGTGTATATGTGTGTGTGTGTGAGTGAATGCGTGTGTATGTATTGATAGATATAGTTATAGATATAGATATAGCTTATCTTCACAAAAACCCAGAGAACTAGATATCATCATTTACATTTTACACATGAAGAAACAGGCTGACAGTTGTTGAATGATTTGCTCAGAGTCACAAAACTAGGTAGATGTATAAGTTGGCATTTGAACTTATGCCTTTCTGGTTCCAAATCTAGCATTCTATCTACTTTGCCACCAAAATTTCTCAGGTAGAAAAGCAGGAATTCAAGTGTTATTGTTCAAATGTGGTGGTTCTTTTGCCACTGATGATGAAAGCAGATCATTATACAACAAATGGCATTTTTTCCTTTTATTTCCATGTACTGTCTCCCTGATAGATTTTCATACAGGAATGTTATGAAGATCATGTGACTCACTTGGGTCTCATACCAAAATATACATAAATGTGTTTTTGCTTTTACTTTTTGCCATCTTACCAGAAGATGCTGCCTCAATATGGCTATTCTGAAGATTTTTACAAATGAATTTATATTCTAAAGAAGTTTTGCTCTTGGCAGTTGTCTCTTTCTACTTAGCAAGCAGATTAAGTGTCCATTGTTCAAAATGGTTTATGGCCTCTTTTGACCTTGTTGTTATGACTTTCAGATTGCTTAAACATTTGCTAGAAATGATTTTTCTAATCATTTGATTATATATATATATATCATAATAATCATGCTCATTTGATTTTTTTGCTTTAAAATAACATTCATTGTTGGTAGCTCTTTGGAATAGTTCTTACAATGGTTCCATTCTCTTTTTTCCATCCTTAGTTTTTCTTCTAATTTGGCTTTTGACTTTGACCTTTCTTCTATCCAGTGTCTATTTAGACCCAAACAACTCTTTTAGGAATGTGAGAAATGGTTCATTTGGATCCCTACTCTATTCCAATCAGTATCAATCAGTTTAATATGATTCCATAGTGGTAGTGATTATAAGTTCTGTATATTAGGCTCCAAAGCTGTGAACTGCAGAGTGCAAATTTCCTCACTTAATCACTGGAAGCTAATTAGAGATCCTCAGCTCTTATTTTTGTATTTTTGAAACTTGAGGAAAGTCCTTCCAACATGAGGAAGTAACCATCTTATGGCCACTTAATAAGTGGAGATCCCTGGTGCTTTGCCTAAACTATGACCCCCCCCCCCCCTTCCCCTTGTTGCTCTATCATGTTTTTGGCCTTCAAAAGCAAGTTTTATCTTTTAATGAGATTCTGCATTTTATCATTCCTCTTTTATCTATTTGGGTAAAATAAAAACCATGTCCTTGTTTCAGAGCCATTTCAAATTGTGAGGAAGATCTGAGGACCACTTAAAGCAGTGTCTTTAAAGAGGACCACAGACCCTTTAATAAAGTTCTGTTGCCTTACAGCTCTACCTCAGTCTTTTTATTGTTAGTTGGACAATTTTAAACTCCACAGTAACCAAACACCTTTCCTGTTAATTTATAATATACTTCATATTTTGTGGTGTTTTAGGGTCCACATATCTAAATACATTCTAACTTTGTTCTGAAAGTATTAATGGCATCTTCAGAGACAAAATTTCAGAATCATTCAAAAGGCTTGGCCTCCTTTATTTCCCAAATCAGAGTCTAAATTTTCAATTTGTTTTTGCATTTTTCCTTCACCCTTCATAACCTGCAGAGTGAAGATATCAAGTTTTGAAGTATATGGTGACTTCAATAGTTCTTTGTTTAATTTCTCTGCTGCTTCATGCTATGCAAGAAATGTTGACATAGACAATACAATTGACTTCATGGTGGTTTTTTTTTTTTTGCTTACAGTGATTATTAGCACTGCAAATATGATGACCATATGTATTTTTGTAATCTTTGGACATATGATGAAACCAAGTTCTGCAATTCCCTTCTTTATCTCTTCATGAAGAACTAATAAGTTTTCCCTTAGTGTAATGGCACCTTTTTGTTTTGTCTTTTGGCTTCCTTTTTTGTTGAGAATAACAACATTGTTCTGATTCCATTCTTACAATGGTGTATCATTTTGTTCATCATTACACTGAAAATTCAAATCAATAGTACTTGTGATTAAATTAACATTAATAAATTAAAACTTTTTGTTTGTTTTTTCTGTCACTATATTACTAGGATAATAAAAGTTGAAGAGAAACACATAGAACTGGGGATCATTTTGTAGTTTTATTTTTCATGGGTCAAATAAACACAGAATTTATGATTCAAATGGATCTTGGTGGACATATAATACAAAGCATACATCAAAGGAATCTCTCATACATCATATCTATAAGAGTTCATATATTTCAAGCTATCCAAGGGTAGGGATATCACTAATTCTCTAAGAATTTCATATTATCTTTGAAGAATTTCTCATATAGAAATAAACCTACTAAGAATATGCTTTTCCATTCTTAACACCCCCCCACACACACACACACACTTGGCAGGACACTGCTTTCTCCTACAAAATGGTCTCTGCCATCAAGGAGCTAAGGTTCTGTTGAAGGGTCCATTGACAAGTAAGTACAAGATAATTTGAAGATATACTGGATTATTTTGGAAGAAGCTTGACAGCTTAGGGCAAGGGTCAAATTTTTTTTCTCACTTACATTAGCTTATTAAGTCTGATACCGCAATGCCCCCAGAGAAAATTACTTATAGCTTTCAATTTAAGTAGTCTAAGTGTCTTCTCACAAGGGTGTAAAAATTAATTAATATCTGATATGAATTGAACATGAAACATATTTATTTCCTATACCCAAAAGAAATGCTAAAAAGAAAAGCACTAAAAAATATTAAAATAGGATTAAGTAATTTAATTTAGAACTATTATTATACTCTCTATACTTTGACATAAACCTCATTTTAGCATGATTTGCAATATTGATTAATTAGCATTTGACATTTCACATTAGTCAGACTGTTTAACAGCTGAAGACAACTTCTGAAAAACCAGGTTGGGGATTGGGCTCATCTTCTGACAAGTGGTCAGATGCTACTTTGGCAATTTGGAATTTTAAGGCAAACTACTGATTGAGCTGGAAAAGCTGATGATTCAGAGGATCTTTAAAAAAGAATTAATCTTCCCAGGGTTTCACTTCCTTCAATGAGGCTTTATGTTGCCCTGACACTTCTTGTGAGAATCCTGTGAGTGTTGAGTATAGACAGTTGCCACCTGGAAGGCAGAAAGAAGAAAGGTTAAGGGCAGAATCATCCCCTTTTGAAAGATTCATTGACTCATCAGCTCTTTCTGATTAGTATGGGGATTGCCTCCCAATCACAAATTACTAAAACCAATCAGTGCTGATTCACACACAGGTGGTCATCTAGAGGTAGAACAGAAACTGCTTCAAATTCTCTGCCCAATTCCTGGTTGCATACATGTTTATGTAATATACAAAAATAGACAAAATAGACACAGACATATAGACACAGCTAATAATAGAGATGTATATTTATAATAACAAATTTAACAGTTATTCAAGCTGTGTGACTTGATTTATTTAGCTTTTATTTTATTGGCATATAGGTTCAATGATTTAAAAATGTAAAAATTTCTATTTTCTTCTCACTTCTTTCCCTAGAAACTCATTCTGATTAAATAAATATGAAACTATCTGAAAGATGTTCTTAAATAAACCAAGAGACTGTTTAAGTACCCATTTTAAAACCTTAATGACCCAGAATTTTAACCATCATTTAAAAATATATATATTTCATAAAAATAACTATGTGTCAGAAACTGAGTTTTTAACATGGACAAATTCTTGTAAAGAGGAACTGTAGCATGCAGCTTGATTTTATGGCTATAAATGTTCTATCCCATAACCCTTTTGCTGACCCTGTAACTAAGTGAATTTCAAATGCATTTAAAAAAAATTCTATATATTCCATTTCAAACTGAGTCCTTTTCCTTTTGCTACTAATCTTATGAGCTAGGTAATTTCCTTCATTTCTCTAAGTTAAAGTTTCATTATTTGTAAAATGAAGATACCAGTATTTGTACTCCTTACTTCATAAAATTGATATGAGGATCAAATGAGATCACATTAAAATCATTTCATAATTGTAAAGCTCTATATAATAGAATATATCATTAAGATTAGACCAAAGTATGTTCAGTTTTTCACTCTTAGATTAGTGAGCAAGCTATTTTCAAAGAAAACATTAGATTCAACATTCTTATTTTATCCCTATTTCAACCTCTCATCCACAAAGAAATAGCATCATGGACTCATGAGATAACAAATGCAAAGTGCTTTGCAAACCTTGAAGTGTTACCTTAACGTTATCTATCATAATAGCTATCATCATCTTTATCAATATAAGTGTTTTGTGGATCATCTGCTCTACCCTCTTAATTTTACAGATCGGAATCAGAATACCAAAAAAATGGAATGATTTTCCAAAGATGCTTCAATAAATAGAACAACCAGTATATGAATGAATTTGAACCGAATTCTTGTGACATCAAACCCTGTACTCTTTTTTTTCAAACTACAATCCTCTTATCTAATTCCCTAATTTTATAGATGAGGACATAGACGCCCAGAAGAATGAAGTGATTTTCCCAAAACCAGAGCTCTAACTCCTAAACAAAAGTATTTTGGGTGCTATGACTTTCTTTGTTCAATGGACAGAACACAAAGATGGACATTGATTTTTGTCAGCTTTCTGAAACCAGAAAGTTGTATGAGGAAATATAGGGTGATCTTTTTCTTGAGACAGCACTTTTTAGAGCACATAATATTTTGGAATCTTGAAATTTCTTAGGCTGCCATGTTCATGCATGTGTATGTGCAGGGAGGGCAAGGGGGTATTTCTTGTTATTTTTTAATAACGCAAATGAAGAAGGGGATAAGAGAAACAAATGCATTCATTATGGTCCCAATGTGCTTGCTCTAGTTGTGCAGTATATAAAATATTAACCTTATTGCTGCTTTTATTTTAATAAGAATCTCTTGGACTAAATAATAGGAACCAAGTATAGTAATATACTTTCCAAAAGCGCTATGGGCAGCCTCCTGGGACTATCAGGGGGGGACTTGGGAAGTGACACTTGTTCAGGTTTAAATTTGAAATTGCATTTAATTTGTCTACCCTATTACTTAGTTGAAAACATGTACCTTGAAGGCAAATGCAGAAGGAGATGGGCATTCTGCTAAAAATATTTGAGAGGCAATAATTTGATTTAATGGCTTCCACACTTCGATGGAGAAAGTAATGAAGCATCTCCAGGGAGGATTTTTTTCTTTTGCCTTTTGCCTTCATTGTGTGTGCATTTTAAGTGCCAGGAACAAGTTTCCAGCTTAAGAGATTCTAAGACTTTAGGAATATATATCAAGGGTCACTTGGCATGGCCAACAGTTGTTATCCATGAACTTAATTTTAAGTAGGAATCAGGGGGATGACTTGCTTTGGGGACTAGAATATGTATTCACCGAGGGAATCATTGATAGTATATGGTAGTAGAAAGAACATTGGGAGTCACAGGACATATCCAAGTTCCAGTTCTGTGACTTGCCAGTCATGTTACCATAAGGATTGTTTGCTAACTTTTGTTAGCCCTGTCTGAGGCAGGGCCAAGTTATATGGCTGATTAGGGAAACCCCTAAGCTGACAAAAAGGATACACTTTGCCTGAGGTTGAAGAGAAATTCAAGTTGGGAATAAAATAGATAAAATCCTAAAAACCAGAACTGGAAAGTTACGAGGATGCCCTATGAAAGGACAAGATCTAAGTTGCTAAGATGATTAGATGGACCAGTTCCAGCTCAGATAATTGAAAGATCTGTGGAGAATTAGCCAGATTCATGCCAAAATTTAAGAAATACTTTGCAATCTTTGCTTTCTTTGACTCAATTTGATTCCCTAAGATTAGATATTTTTGTTTCATCAAATGACTTTGGCAGAGTTCTGAAGAATCCACTTACTGGCAAGCTTACTGGCCAGCTTATTGTTCACCTCAACTATTCCCAGTGAATTATGTTTTTTTGCAAAGCCTTAGTTCCCTCATCTAAGATATTGAATAAATGAATGAATGTGCTAGGCACTTGAACTAAGTTTTGAGAACACAGATACAAGCAAATAAGTCAATCCTTACCTTCAAGGAGTTTATTTTCTAGTAAGGAAAGACACTATGTGCCCAAGAAAGATTGTTTTGCTGAAAAAAAGCCATAGGATAAATATTTGATGTGTCATTCCAAGGATGGTAGTGATGATCAGGAAGTGGTATGTTGGGTCTGATGTCAGGCACATTGAAATAAATACTCACAGAGACATTATAAGAAAAGCTTTTTGTAAAGGTTATAGAAAAAAGCTAGCTGTTTGATTAAGTCATATCTTGGGTTATGGAATGAAAAAATAGGGAGAAATCTCATTATTTATCTGTTTAGACTTTTGCATTCTCACATAGCTGCTTCCATTATTGATCAGTAACTCTATCGACTTCGACCCTATCCTCCTCAATGGCATCTAGGTAGAACCTGATTCTCCTTTGTTTCTGTTTTGTTCCCTCCTGCTCTCCCTTTCCTATTGATGCCCAATTGGAATTGTGAGAGAAGTCAGTTATGAAATATCCCATTACCATTCTTCTAAAAAGCACTTAGGTACTATAGTGGATAGAGTTCTAGACCTGGAGTTAAGAAAACCCATATACACATCCAATCTCAAACACTTACTAGGCATGTGGCCCTGAGCAAATCATTTAATCTCTGTTTATCTCAGTTTCCTCATTGGCAAAGTAAGAATGATATTTGTAAAGGGTTTTGCAAACCTTAGAATCCTATGTAAATTGTTCTTAATCTAGGATAATCAGTTTTAGGAATTTGGCTCATTTTTTTTATCATTCCAAAGGAGCCTCCTGTTTTCAACTCAGTAATCTTCTTTGAACTAAATTGAGAAGAGCTGAGGGAAGAGGTCAGTGGCAAACAAAGAAAACCCTCATATCCAGCAGAATTTTTAGAGCAGCACTTTTGATAATAGCAAAGATAAAATCTATCGCCATCAATTGAGGAATGAAATGGACTATAACTGTGCTCTGATATGATGCAAGGTGAGGTCAGCAGAGCCAAGAAAACAATATATACAATGATAATGTAAATGGAAAGAACAACCACCACAGAAATAATCAAAACAATGTTTAGGAATTAGAATGAATAAACATAGCCCAAGAAGCTCTATTTGAAGGAATCCGCTTTAGACTGATTCTTTTGTAGGAGTAGGGGACTGTGGGTATGGATTACTATATAACTGTCAGAGATTTATCAATATGTTGATTAGTTGTCGCAGACTTTTTCTTTTTTTTAAATACTTTACTATAAAGAATAGTACTCTGGTAATGGGAGGTAAAGTAGACACATTCAAAAAAAGAGATGTAAAAACAGGAAAAATATTTTTCAAAATGAAAGGAAGTAGAAGAACAGCTTTGGGAAATTGGATAAACTAGAGCAGGCAGTGATTAACAAAGGAACAGAAAGGAGGGAAGAAGGAGAGATCAGCATTTCCTTATAATACTTTCTCCTTGGACTATTTATATCACATTATGCTATAGTGGTCAAAGAATTGGATGAGAAAACAAAGGATTTTGTTTTGGCTCTGCCACTAACTTTCTCTGATACTTTGGACAAGAAATATTTCCTCTTTAAGGCTACATTTTAAAAAAATAAAGTCATGGACCTGATACCAAGAAGTCATTTTCTCTCTTTGACTCACTCATGTTCCTCCTACACCAAAGTTTTACTGTCTATGATTCCTGTCTAATTTTTTTCCAAATTGTGAAATAAGACTTCTGATTTCTATAAAGATACTCAAGGTACAATATGAGTGTCAGATATGAAGTAGCCTTTATTTCCTCCACTAGAGAAGGTATATTGTGAGAATCAAGTGAGATAATAAATGTTGTTTTTATTATAAACTTTTCTGGCTTATATAACTGTGATGTTCTGAGAAAGAAAAAAGGAAGAAAGGAATAAAGGAAGGAAGGAAAAAAGGAAAGAAGGAAGGAAGGAAGAAAGAAAGGAAGGAAGGAGGAAATTGTATTATATGCACTTTATAAATATTTACAAATATACAAATATTTCATTTAATCTTCACAACAACTCTAAGATCTGGGTATTGTTATTAGCTTTATTTTACAGTTGATGAAGCTAATACAGAAAAAGGTTAAGTAACTTGTCCAAGATCACACAACTAGTACATATTTGAGATTGGATTTGAAATTAGGTCTTCCTGACCCACTCCCCCACTAAAATTCCACTTAGCTGTCTCTGGGAGGCTATGAACAGAAAAACTGGGGGATGTTTAAACTATGAATTAAAATTCATAGAAGATGATTGTTCAGTCAAGCAATGGGAATGCTTGTCTACTTCTACTGGGAGAGGCTAAATTAAAGGACCTGAATTGCCATGGAAAAATTCTGAGTTTGGGATAAAGGGCTGCATAAGTCTGGGAGGATCCATGTTAAATAATACAAGTAGTTATTATTTATGCATACATTTGATGTTATTCCTCTCCCTATTTATCTTTCATTAGAAATAAACAAATTGTAAATATTTAAAACATGCTTGTATGATTACTTTTGCCTCATTCATGAAATATATGAAGGAAATATAGTCAACAAGGGAAGAAGAGTAATTTTCCTGGTGGGTGAAGGCTTGGGTCAATACTTCAATTGGATAAATTTACACTGACCCTTTCTACTCACTTTTTTCCAGATTAAAATGAGATGTTATCACTCATAAAAGGATGAAGTTGAAAAACAAATATAGCAACTGAGAACCATAGAAATTTGTATTGTCTTCTAGTGCTCTCTTATATATGGTGTATCATGACCATTAAGGTTAAGTTGGGATTTCCAGTGCTGGTATCCTTACTCATGACTGAAAAGAGCCAAGTAATTAGTCTGAGTATAATCTGGAAGATTAAATAGATTTAGTAAGAAGAAGGCTAATAACTACATACCTCTAAGATTGGCTAAAATGATAGGAAGATAATGATGAATGTTGAAAGGGTTCTGGGAAAACTGAGTCACTAATACATTGTTGGTAGAGTTGTGAATGGATCCAACCATTCTGGAGAGCAATTTGAAACTATGCCCAAAGGGTTAGAAAACTGTGCATACTTTTTTATCCAGCAGTGTTTCTACAGGGCCTATATCCCAAAGAGATCTTAAAGGAGGGAAAGGAATCCACATATGCAAAAATGTTTGTGGCAACCCTTTTTGTAGTGTCAAGAAACTGGAAACTGAATGGATGCCCATCAACTGGAGAATGGCTGAATAAGCTATGTTATATGAATGTTATAGAATATTATTGTTCTATAAGAAACAATCAGCAGAATGATTTCAGAGATGTCTGGAGAGAATTACATGAACTGATGCTAAGTGAAATGAGCAGAACTAAGAGACCATTGCACATGGCAACAATGATCAATTCTGATGGATGTGGCTCTTTTCAACAATAACATGATTCAGGACAGTTCCAATTATCCTGTGATGATGAGAGCCATCTACACCCAGAGAGAGGACTATGGAAACTGAGGGTGGATGATACCATAGCATTTTCACTCTTTTTGTTGTGATTTGCTTAAATTTTATTTTCTTTCTCATTTTTTAAACTGTTTGAAATGCTTTTTTGCAGCAAGATAACTATGTAAATATGTATGCCTATATTGGATTTAACATATATATTTTTTTACCATGTTTAGCATATATTGGATTACATACTATCTAGGGGAGAGGGTAGGAGGAAGGGGGAGGAAAATGGAACACAATTTTTTTCAATGGTCAATGTTGAAAAATCGAAAAAAAGAAAGAAAGGGAAAAAAAAGAAAAAAGAGAAGGCAAATATAAATATTACTGTTTACAAAACTTAGTTTCCACATTTGTAAAATGGAGATAATAATATTCTTACTAACTCAATAAATAATTTATTAACTTTGATGGTCTTTGTAAATATTAAAGTTATATTAAGATGAGTTTTTATTACAATGTATAAAGTTGAATAAGTTGAATTTAAGATATCTTTTGTATAGAAACATGGTTTTTTTGGTTTTTGGGGTTTTTTTTTTGGTTTGTGGCAATATAGTTTCTTTCCTTGCCACCCATTTTCCCCCACTCTCAATCATCCATTCACCTATTAAGTTCCCAATGAATTAATTAATTGGAAGTCTTTTGAATATCAATCAATCAAATGCTTCACAAAGAGAGCACTTAAAACCTTTTTAAAATGCATACACTCAATTTCTTACAATGTTAATTTTTAGCTCCAAATGTCTCAGTTTGGATAGATGGATGGATGGATTGCTTTCCTCAGCAAGGGATACCCACATGGGAAATTTCAATTTTGTTGGGTTAGTCACTATTCACTGTTCTTGAGAAAATCAGGGGATATCCTTATTAAAACAGAAGTAGGAATTTCTTTATTCTCCTTCAGTAGAAAAATAAATGAATAATTATCCCTGCCCAGTTAAAAAAATGTCACTTTTGAATGAAAATTAAATCATCAAATATATAAAATCATGTTTGCAAAAATTGTTAGAATGTATAGTTTTAAGCTAAATCACTCAGATATTTGAATATTAATATATAAAATTCTGAGCATATTAGAAGTAGATCTCTAAGAAGTCAATTTCAATTAGTCAACATGCATTTATTGAACCCTTACTATGTTCCAAATAATATGCTTAATTCAATAGTTACAAAAGCAGATATAAAATAATCCCTGCCCTAAAGAAGTTTATAGCCTGGATCATCAGAAATGGCTTCATGTGGAAGGTAGCACTTAAATTGAATCTTGAAAGAATCTAGAAATTCTAAGAGGATAAAATGAGGAATGAATGCATTTCAGGCATGGAGGACAATTTGAAAATGGAATATTTCAAAGGAACCATGTTTTTATTGGTTGAAAACATTAAATTAAATTTTAAAATAAAATAAATAATTTGCTTTTCATCATGTATATTGGTGGAAAGAGTTTTGTTTTCATTTTTGTTTCATTTTTTTGTTTTTCTTCTGAGGACGAAAAAAATTTTTCTTAATTGGAAATTTAAATTTAAAAAATAAAAAGTTAGCTATATTTTGGTAATGTTCTAGTCAATTCCAGCAACAATTGGTTAGACCAATTTGCAGATGAGGGTGGGGCATGAGAAATAATAACAATCATTTTTTAAAATTATTTTTCAGGCAGCTGTTAGAAAACCACTTACAGATTTTAAAATGGAAAAGTGAGACAACAATTGATCCTTGAAGGCAAAAAATCTTTCAATTCATATATGTGTGAATTTGGTTTCTGATACTTCCTATGTAATAATGATCAAGGAATTGATACTTTCTGCATCTAAGTTTACTTATTTTTATATGAGAATATAAATGTATGATAAAGCATTTATTAAATCGTTACTATATACACCAGACACCATGGTAAGTGTTGAGGATCCAAGATAAGTATAAGCATGTAAGGTAGTCTCTGCCTTTAAGGAATTTGCCTTCAAATGAGGAAGTGTGTGTGTGTGTATAGATATATAGATAGATAGATAGATAGATAGATAGACAGACATTTATATTAAGAAGGAATAATCAGGGTGGGAGTTCCACTCCTGATAGACTTCTGGAGTTATCTCATATATTATACCATTGGCTTAAAAAAAGCTATATTTCTCCCCCTATTATAGATGCCCATAATTAGAATTTTGAAAATCTATTACAATTTATGAAGGGCTTTTTCCTAAGATAATAAAAAGAAAACAAAATTACAAACATTTCCCTGAATATGTCTCTCTCATTCTCCTATCTCACCTTCTCCCTGGGGAGAGTGGGGTCACTCTTACTACAATTTTTAACTAAGTTTAGTCTCACCCAGTTCATAGCCACATCCAGCATGAATGTGAGATGATTCCTCATCTCACTTATTGATTCAAAGGTCATTTTCAAATTCCCAAACTCACAAGGTCTCCAATCCCTTTCACTGAAGTGGAAAAGAAAAAAATGCAGTGGCAAAATACTAAGACCTGTGTCCCAGGATCATATGTAGAACTTAAGGAAGAGAAGATTCAAATTTTCTTCCTTTGAAACAATGACTCTCACTGGACTTCACTAGCAAAGAAGTCAGAAAGCAGCCAAAGAAAATGGCCACAGGAGACTAATGACTTTCAAAGATATGTCCAGGTCTGGCTATTGATCAATCAAAAACATTTCTCTTAACTATGTGACTAGCAGATTGCAACCAGTTACAAAATGCCTACAAATGCTTTATACTTTTTCCAATTAACCTAACTTTCTCAGAATTAGGCTTCTTAGCCTGTTTATGTTAGAGGTACTCTGTTCGTGCATTAGTCTCCATTACATATACCATATTAATTTCACTTATCTTTTGAAAAATAGGAATAATAATACTTCCTCAGCCTGACTCAGAGCACCACGGTGATGAATGAATAACATGACAAAAGGAACATGAACCAGCTCTTTAAAATTTAAAGCATTGGGGCGGAGCCAAGATGGCGAACTGCGGACAGCTTTCTCTGTGAACTCCTCTGGCATTCCCTCAAACCCAGACAAAGTAAGCCTTAAAACTGGATTCTGAGTGAGGGCCTCGCCAAGCATTTGGACTCCACGCACTTCTATAAAAGATCTACCTTGAAAGAACTCCGGGGGAGGTTAGCCTCAGGGGAAATCGGCCGCTGGTCGCGATCGGACTCCAGCTGGGGCGGAAGTCAGGGCTGCGATAGAGGGGCGGTTTTTGGGCACCCAGGAAGCCCCTGGGAGACGCCAGGGCCACTTTGCTCTGCTTGCGGGCAGGTGCTTTGGCAGATCTGCTTTTGGAAGGGGGTGGATCGAGAACAGCTGAAAACGTGGCCCTAGTGCGAATCTAGCCCAACCAGCCTCAGACCGGAAGTCAACTCGGCAAACTGCCCCAGGGCAAAATATAAATTGTTGCAGTTTTCTCGGCTTTTGACCAATATCCCAACTTTAAATCATGAGCAAGAAGCAGAAGAGAGCTCTCACCATAGAAAGCTTTTACGGAGAAAAAATAGAACAGTCCCCAGATCCTGACATTATGAAAACAATCCCAGATGAAGCCTCCCTTTCAGAAGGCTTACCTGGATGATTGCATTAAGAATCTCAAAAGAGAGCTAGAAGAAGAATGGGGAAATAAATTGAGATCAGGGCAACAGAAATATCAAAAACTGGAAAATAGGACTGGTGAATTGGAAAAAGAAAACAGTTCACTGAAAAACAAAATTGGTGAATTGGAAAAAATCACCAATTCACTGGAAAATAAAAATGGTGAACTGAAAAACAAAATTGGTGAATTGGAAAAAGACAACAATTCACTGAAAAACAAAACTGGTGAATTGGAAAAAGAAAACAATTCACTGAAAAATAAAACTGGCAAAATGGAAAAAGAATGCATTGAATCCAGAAATTCAATTGGCCAGCTACAAAAGGAGCTAAAAAAGATAACTGAAGGAAATAATACTTTAAAAATTAAAATTGAACAAATA